>SNQJ01S0049761.1:47004-62003 GCA_010110895.2 Picea sitchensis | reverse complement strand
GGTATTACACAAGCCAAAGGGCATGACCAAAAACTCATAGTGGCCCTCATGAGTTCTAAAGGCAGTCTTGGGAATATCTGCCTCTTTCATATGTATCCGGTGGTAGCCCGAATGAAGATCTAGTTTAGTGAATAATTGGACGCCACTCAATTCATCCAGGAGATCATCAATGACAGGAATGGGGAATTTGTCTTTGATGGTAAGTTTGTTGAGGGAACGGAAGTTAGGACACATTCTTCAAGAACCTTCTTTATTCAGGACCATGACCACAGGATATAAATGGGGTCTTGTACTAGGGAGGATAATACCTACATTAAGGAGTTCCTGGACCATTTTCTCAATTTCATTTTTTTGGGAAAAGGGGTGACGATACGGATGGATATTGGGAGGAAGGCTTCCTGGTACAAGGGTAATGGAATGATCATGAACACCATGGGAAGGAGGGAGGCCTTAGGGAGTGGAAAAGACCAATTGATGTTTAGAAAGGATGGCTTAGGTATTGCGGTACAGAGGGTGTCTATGTTTCTTGTATGGCATGGAGTTGGGTGATAACACTAGAATGGCCCTTTTGGAGCATATTTTCCATGCCATGGGAACTAATGATCTCAAGTGAACTGGAGGTGATGCCTTGGAACTTATATTAGTGGCCCTCCTGGTTGAATTGCATGGTTAAGTCTTTAAAATCCATGAGAATGGGACCCAAAGTCCTTAGCCAATCTACACCCATCACATTGTCACAAACTCCCATGTCAATAACAAACATATGGGATTTTAGGTGGTAGTCACCAATTTGGAGACACACATTTTCACAATGCCCTCCACATTTCATGGAACCACCATTGGCAATCATGATTTCGAAATTATTGACGACATGGATGTAGCAATGAGTTTCTTGGGAAATGCGACGATGAATAAACTTATGGGTGCTACCACTATGAACAGAATGGTGACCTTCTGATGCTTGATGTAACCAATTATCTTGAGGGTTTGGGGAGCGGAGAAGCCAGTGAGAGCATTGAGGGAAATGATTGGTTCTACTTTGGGAGGGTCTGAGGGAGGGGTTATGTCAGTGGATTCAGGTGATTCAGACATAGAGGGAGTTTCTTCATATTCTTCCAAAATATCCTCAGAGATGGCCATAAAAATCTTTTTTTCTTTACACTTGTGGCTGAGGAAATATTTGTCATCACAGTTATAACAAAGGCCTTTGAGTTGGCATTTAGCCATTTCAGCTCGGGTCAATTTTTGGATCTTTAGTGGAGCAGAGGGAGTAGTGGGATTTACTAGTTTAGGGCGAGGGATGAAGGAGGGTTTGTGGTTTTGAGAAGATACAACCTGTTGTGCTTCTTTAGCTCTTTTGGTAGTCTCCACCCAAATCTCAGGCTAAGCCATGAGGACATGGGCTCGAATTTCATCCTTGAGGCTGCTGATAAAACACTCTCTGAAAAAGGCATCAGACATGCCCTCTATTCTAAAAGCTAGGCACTCAAATGCAGCTATAAAGTCTTCCATTATTCCTAATTGTTTCATCTTTGTCAAAAATCCCAAATGGTTGGTGTCAGTGTCAAAGCGTTCATAAAGCTCTGCCACAAATTGTGTCCAAGCAATATACCCTTGACGAGAATTTTTTCTCCATTGCCACCATTGCCAACGTTCTTGATCTAGATGGAGAAAAACATACCGGAGTTTAGGCAAGTCATATGTAATGATGTATAAAGAGAAGTAATGTTCCATTTGGGTTACCCAACCGATTGGGGTTCGAGCCATCAAATTTGGTCCACATCCACGCAGGTGGAGTGCAGTCATGTTGAAAGTGATAGTTGCACCAGATGTAGGAATGAGAGGAATGGTCACCCAACTGGATGTGGAGGTGAGGGAAGAGGAAGGGTTATCTGTAAGGGATATGTGGTTTGGTGTAGAATGCTGAAAATACTGATTCAAGATGGGTGGTGAGGTCTTGTTTGATTTCACCCATTGAGGAACTGCATGGTTATATTGATGGTGGTAACATTAGCGGAAGGTTGTTCACTTCTTGTTGGGTCTCAATGAAGCTAGACTGCAAGGTGTTGAAGAAATCTTCCAAGCCTTGGCTATGGGTACGGGCCATGAAGATTTTGGGGGAACTGAAAAGGAGCAGGCAGGGTCAAAATTTTTCTGAAAAATGATATGGATGAATGTGATAAAGGGGAAGAGATGATGGGTCAATGGAATAGGTATAAAATAATGGGGAAAAAATTTCCGATTATTTTTTTTTTCTGGTTATACTCCGGTCTAAAGATTCTTGAGAGGAAATGCAAATTCTTAACCGAGAGAAAGAAATGTGTATTGCAGAGTGAACTGTTGCGTGACAATAGATCTTTTATGTCCCAAGGGTTAAGGTATTCAAAGGGTTCTATGAACAAGGGTTTTCCCTATGCTAAATCTCTCTGATATATGTGTGAGGCCCAACAATAATACTTTCATTAATATCTCGGGGCACTATGTGAGGTCCAAAAATAATACTCGGCCCAATATCTCAGGGCACTAACTAAGGAGGATAGACCGTACCCTTAGTCGTACTACCCGACTACCCAGGTACTAGAGAGTATCTTCCCGAGTGCTTTTCTTGGTGACACTATAGCAGTCAGGCGATTGATCAGTTTATCTAAAGAGGGCTTCAGGTAATCTGGGTCGATTTGTACAAAGGTGTTGTCTGATGTGCTACCACTTGAATGGGTACCAACATGGGTTACAAGGGTGGCCAACAGATGTGTGCTTAAGTACCACTTTGATTTCTTGCGTGTATGAATCTCTCAACCGCAGGTTTATGCGAGTAACGACAGATCTTTGTGGCTCAAAGATGCTAGAATATGTCTCTACCCTAAAAAAAAACTTAACCCACACTTTCTACCGAGGAAAGTGCTCTGATACCACTTGTAATATACCAGATATAAAATGTATGCAGAACATAAATAAAATGCTAGTAATAGTAGAATAACAACAATATAACCAGAACATTCGCCACAATAACACTAAAATGATATAAGAATAACAACATAAATAACACTTTGAATATGAAAGCAATGTTCATGGGCCTCTTCGAGGAGGAAACCTCTAGTTGAGCAGAGCTCTATTACAATAATCTCCAAGCTAGGGTTCTCATACCCTCAACTCCTATTTATACTAAAAAGAAGCATCTAGAGGAAGATCCTTCTAGAAGTGGAAGCTTCTATTAGGTCTTCTTACATCCCCCTTATTCTATTTCATTGAAAGGCCTTATTAATATTGACCTTTATTACATCCGAATATATTGTTCTACCTATGTGCATGTTAGGACCCTAACATCTACCCTCTCAAAGAACCCGTCAACGCGTTGTACCTAAAGAAGTTTTATGCCTAAGTGTAGCCACTCTACCTTGGGTTTTTCTTTGTACACATTTGGAGAGTTTTCATTCTTCTTTTCTTCCACCATTCCACATGTCTGATCTATCATCTGTGTTATTGACAGATGCATCATCCATCAACCTACCATATCAGTTATGCTGAAGGTGCCAGTTGTTGGACCCAGAATATCGCTTCGGCCACTTGGGCCGTCTCTACCCCATCACATGTGCTGCTCCACTCCAGTGGCATATGTTTGGGCTCGACCACCAACAACCAAGCTGAATACGTTGTTGTCATTGGTGTCCTCGACAAGGATAGTCACCACCACATTCGTCACCTTAGCATCCTATTAGATTCCCTACTTATCATCCTACAACTCAACAATGTATATCACGTTCACGATCCTTGCCTCTTTTGCAAATACTTGCAAGTTAGACTATTATCTTGCAAAATTGATTCAATCACATTTACGCATATTCCAAGACAATTTAATCAAATAGCAAATAATATGGCGAACCTCGTGTTGGTGTAAATATATGTTTAGTCTATTGCACTCATTTATATATCAGTTCAAGATTCGTAATCAGTAGAGTTGTTACAATGTATGTTCCGAAATAGGTAATCTATCTATGTCTGTTGTATCTAGATCAATCAAGAAACAATCAATAACAAAATACTCTGTTTGTGGAATATCTGAACACTATTATTCACACAACTTAAAACTAGAAGATAAATCTCATAGTAAAAATCTCAATAAAACACTCGATTGAAAAAGTTTCTTGCTCATATAGCAAGTCTTTTCATTATAGGATCATGAAATAAAAAGAAGAACTGAGACCCTGCTTCCTGTAGCAATTGAATTCACATAACAATTGTCAATTCACTCTATTTACTCTTGGAAAGAAACCAATCATGACCTAATCAATTCCAATCAAAACTTACTTCCTCAATACACGAGACAATCAATATGATTGAAAGAATTCATTATTGATGCATTAAGGGTGAGAGATGAAGTCTAATTATTCTTGTACCTACTGAGGAAAACACAATTACTAAGACTTCCAAACTCAGAAAAATAAAAATTGCTTATCTAACAATCCCAAACATCTACCCAGTTTTTGTTGACTAAATATCACCCTGCAGAAACATAAATAGAACCATCTACTATGCTTAATGTATATCTGTTCATTCACACTGATCCAAAATCAACATGTATCTATTTAGAGATCTATGTTGTACTTAGAAAAATTCATGCACTATGAATCATTTGCAATACACAATTATTTTATTTGCACACTCACACAATTAACTTATGTACACACATAAACATATATAGGGAGACTTACCTTGGTTGGGGTGGTGGGCCCTTGCTGAACCAACAAGGTAGCTCTAAAGAAGTTACATAATAGATACTTTACTCACATCCATCAATTACAAAAACTAGAATTCATATTCTTTCAATTAAATGAGTGAATCAATAATTCAACATTCAATTTCCAGCATAGTGATGTATATTATCTCTATCGATCATCTACACAATGTCCCTTTTAAATAAGGTCAGTTGTTACAATCAATGTCTGAAGATAATCAGTGAATGTTTACAAAATATTACAATTGGTGAACATAGCATATCTCAAGGAATGGACTTCATCCTCATGACACGAAGTGCATGAGTGATGAATTCTATCCTAGTCTTCAAATGAACCAAAGATGCTTCGATCCAACCAATTTCGTCGAGCCATCGCCAGTGTACTCATTCAAAACGTCAATCCTGTAGAAGTGGTTTTAGTACCGGACTAACACAGTAACAAATATTTGTACTGGATCAGTGCAGAGTTGGTATTAGAATAGGCAGAGTACCAGAATAGAACAGTTGAAATGTTGCAGTACCGAACCAGCAGAAGTAACGGACGAATCTTGAAGATGAGTACCGGATGAGATAAATCCTTGTCATGAAAGTTTATTAAAGTAATCAAAGTAATTAAAAGCATAAATAATAATAATTTGATCCCAATTTAATTAATAAATCAAACAAATTATGATTTCAACGTGAGTTACCTCATTATGCACATTAGTAAGGCCACAAGGTATATTGGGGAAGAAATAGACAAATTGTGCATAGGTTATAGGTAAAATTGACCAAGATAGAAGGTAAGATAAGGTAAAAGGGGTGTCAAAACGAAGACCCAACATTCCCCCATTCTTAATTCATTGATGTCCTCATGCAAAAATGTCAGAACTAGTCCTCAAAAGTTGCAAAACTGAAGCTGTCTTCCACCATGGCTGAATATCATCTGTCTGGCTGTAGAATATTGAAACTATATGCCTCAATCCTAAGATCCTTGTTAATAACTATGGTGTATTGGATCAAACATAGAATTTTGTTAAGCTTAGCAGAGGATTTTTCTTGCTCATCCTGTAATCTTCGGTTATGTTATTTCAATTGCACAGTCTCTGCCTTAATGTGCCTATCTAAAAATTGATACTTTGTAACCTCTTGTTTTAACTTCTCATTCTATGTTGTAAGTTTCCCAACCTTCAATACCAACCGTTGCTTACTCAAGGAACTGACAAGATCATATATGGTTTCTTTCTCAGTTACCTCCTCTTGGGCGTCCACCTCCTTCCTTAAACCTTTTAAGGTCTTTGTTACTAACTCCTCGGCCTCACTAATCATTACTCCATAGAAATTTTCCTTCTCTGGAGAAGTCAAAATATCAATAGGCTCCTTTGGAAAAGAAGGCACATGTGGAATTATTATCTGTTTAGACATGCTTCTTGTAGTTCTGCATACTAGATGTGAGGCTTCCTTAGATGTACTGACAAGAGTGGAATTTTCCCCAAACAATTTTCTCTTGTTTTTTGTAGGAGAAGATGTAGATATCAAAACCTGTTGTTCATGGACATATTTTGTTTTTACCCTAGAGGATTGAGGTGTAGAATCTAGAGTTTTATTTTTCTGTAACTTCTTCATTTTTACTCTAGGGGATTGAGGTGCAGGTATGGAAGTTTGATATTTCTACACACCCCTCATTTTTACCCTAGGGAGTTGAGGTGTAGGTATGAGAGTCTTTGACAAGAGTGTTTGAGAATGGAACTGGTCCTGCTAGTAGTATAATTACTACGTGCCTCTAAACATATTACCACCATCCCATCAAAAGTTTCGAGTGCATGTAAAGTATTTCTTTAGCATGAAATATGCATGAGGACTTACATAAGTTCATGGTAGGGAACTTGTAATAATTGATGTAATGCAGATGCATGAGGGTAACCACACGTCTAGTACACAATTAACATGATTCTTAATAAAAGGAATAAATAGTGAGCTTATACATATTGTTACCTGAAACATTTGTATAAAGAAGGAAAATTATTGATTATAGGATAAGAGATACCATGCTTCATTATCAGTACCAGACCACAACTTAGTACTGGGTCACTACAAAAAAAAATTTGTAGTATCGGACCAACACAGGCCTTCTTCCTCAGTACTGGATGAACACAGAGGTGAATATTGTTGCAGTACCAGAACAACACAAAGACTTGTCCAGTACCAAATGAACACAGAGGATAATATTTGCAGTAGAGAAACAACACATAGATGTTATCTAGTACCGAATTACCACATGATTTTATTCTGGTACCCAATGAAAATTGGATAAGGTACTTGGTGGCATATTCTGTAGACTGGAACTTTGTAGGTTGCATTTTTTAGTGATTAATGGCATCTGTTGCTGCTTGTAGAGGAGAAAATGTGAATTTATTCTGTTGTAGGACCATATAGGTAAAACAACAAACAACACACTGGTACATAAACTCTGAAATTGCAGTGGAAGTAAAAAATGAGGAAAAAGAATTCAATGACTTGGCTCCAAGATATGTAACAATAAGACACTCTATAGCTGGAAAACCTCATGTTGGAATTCAGAATCCTCCTCTTTATGGAACCAAACTAATCACTTCTTCTATTGCCACTTCCATTTTATTGGAAAATAAACCTAACTACTATTGTTCTGTGGATTTTTCTCGAGCCCATATCAGTTAATTCCCACCGGTGTTTTCAGTTTTAAGGAGTAAAAAAAACTTAAATAAAACTCCATCTACTATCCCGTGGATTTTTCTCTAGCCCAGGCCAGTTCTACTGGCCGGTGTTTTCAATTTTTAGGAGTCTGAAAAACTTAAAGAAAACTCCATTAGGCTCCTTTTCCATAAGTAATCTACCAAGGCTAGATAAAGGAATAAACTTACACATGGTATATGCCATTCTTATTGGCTTATAATGGTCATAGTACTAGTAGCAGAATAGAATAGTATCATAACAGAATAGTACCAGAACAGAGCAGTACCAAAACAAAATTTTGCAGTACCAGAACAAAATGGTACCAGAATTCTAGAAATGACTATCAAATTCCAGCACTGAACATGTTGATTTGGCCTTGCCGACAAAAGTTTCAAAAGAATATGAAGGTCTCAGCAACCACTCCCCCATGCATGAGGTTTTGCATGGCCTCATGCAAACAATGTGAGATGCTAAAAAAATGGCTGCTCAGAGGGTTGCGAACATCTACTAAAAACAAACCAATAGAACTAATTAAAACTAGATTTTTTTTCATGCTTACAAATAGAAAATTCAGAGAAAATTTAAAAAGTTGAATTATTAGCTATGAATAAAATAGTTTGGAATTAACATTCAGTTTTAATTTCTATTAAAAAGATCACTTAATTGATCATCCTTGTGAAATAGTGGTCTTAAAATAGATAGGTAATGATAAAGTACGAATGCGTCCTTTTTTAACAACTTAAGAAAAAAGAATAAATTTGAAGAAATAGGTCATGAAGCACTCCCTTAAGTGTTATCTTCGGTTGAAAAGGATGCCTTATCCTCTTTTGAAACTACCCTTCCAATATTATGTGTGCATTTAGAGGATGAATATATTACCTCATCATAAAATTCCGAACAAAATTGTCATAAATTTTAGAAACAAATCTCCTAGAGGAACAAAATATCTTAAACTGATTGCTTTGTTAAGTTTTGACATTTTAATTTATGAAAAGTATGAAAGATATGTTGCATTTCATTTGTGTGCAACATTTATTTATTTATTTACTTATCCTACTCTAATTGAAGAAAATAAAATTTCCTTCAAGTATATGAATGCTTCTAGTGGAGCCATGTGCGTAGCATGGTTAGAAAAATATTCGTACTTGGGTTTAAAAGATAAATTTTAATGCATACCGAAGTATGAAGGACCAACTTCTTTGATGATGAGATCAAGAAATAATGAAAAATAAAAGAGTGGTGTGACCTAATAACTAATTGAAACCATATTTTAATAGGATCACGATATTCTTGTTTCTCTTATTTATTTAGGTCACACTGAATGTCTTCCTCTCCCATGCTATGCAGATTATCCTCTTCAAGATGATTGGTATTTGGAGTACATACTGGATCTGCTGAGAGACATGCTAAGAACTCCTCAATCTCAGGTTCCCATAGTTTCTCTCCCTCAAATGCTATCCATGATTCTTTATTCTCCTCAACAAATTGACAAGAGGAATTTGACGAGACTTCTAAATCTTCTTTTGGAGAGACAACTAAGTTCTTGACTGCTATCAAGATATGCTCTTCCTGAGAGGTAGATATGCTAGCTGCTGCAAGAATGTGAGAAATTTCTTGGAGCAACATTTTTCAATCTCTTTATCATCCTTGAATTACTATATATGGTTGATGATCCCTGTCTCGCAACACAAATTAGTACTCGGGGGTTCTTACAACACCCTAAAAATGATTTATCATCAAATATTTGAATTTTAAAACTAAGAAACTAAAACTATTTGCAAAAATAAAACACACCAAACTTGAACTCCTTGTGTTACTAGGACCCTATTGTCACCAGGTTATCAGTTCACACAAGTTACTTCATTATAAATAAAATGAAATTTGTATTAATAAAAACACACGTTTGCATAAAATAAGGAAAAACACACTTACATTAAAAGAAAAACACTTATGCATGAAAGGAAGAGGGAAACCTAACTTTGGATCAAACCCACTAAAGTGGATGTGTTGGCTCTTCCCCCATGTCTTACCATCTTCTCTCTGCCCTTAGTTAATCCATAAAACCAATCCAAAACCATTAAAGAAATCTAATTCAAATACTACATATTACCTTTTACAACTCCCCGACAACGACACCAAAATGTTGGTATAAATATATATTTAGTATATTGCACTCATTTATGTATCAATCCAAGATTCCTAATCAGTAGAGTTGTTACATTGTTTGTGTTGAAAATTGGTAATCTATCTATGTCTGTTGTATCTAGCTCAATCAAGAAACAATCAATAATAAAATACTCTATTTTTGGAATATATGAACACTATTATTCACACAACTTCAAACTAGAAGATAAAGCTCATAGAAAAAATATCAAGCAAACACTCGGTTGAAAAATGTTCTTGCTCAGATATCAAGTATGTTCATTATAGGATCGTGAAATAAAAATATGAACTAAGACCCTGCTTCCTGTAGAAATTGAATTCACATAACAATTGACAATTCACTCTATTTACTCTTGGAAAGAAACCAAGCACGACCTAATCAATTCCAATAAAAACTTCCTTCCTCAATACATGAGTCAATCAATATGATTGAAAGAATTCATTACTGATGCATGAAGGGTGAGAGATGAAGTCTAATTGTTCCTATACCTACTGAGGAAAACACAATTACTAAGACTTCCAAATTCAGAAAAATACCAATTGCTTATCTAACAATCCCAAACATCTACCCAACTTTTGTTGACTAAATATCACCTTGCAGAAACATTAATAGAATAAAATACTATGCTTAATGTATATAGTTTCATTCACACTGATCCAAAATCAACAGGTATCTATTTAGAGATCTACGTTGTACTTAGGAAATTTGATGCACTTAGAATCATTTGCAATACACAATTATTTTATTTGCACACTCACACAATTAACTTATGTACAAACATAAACATATACAGGTAGACTTACCTTGGTTGGGGTGGTGGGCCCTTGCCGAACCAACAAGGTATCTCTAAGGAAGTTACAGAATAGATACTTTACTCACATCCATGAATTACAAAAACTAGCATTCATATTCTTTCAATTAAACAAGTGAATCAATAATTCAACATTCAATTTCTAGCATAACAATGTATATTATCTCTATCGATCATCTACACAACATCCCTTTTAAAGAAGGTCAGCCATTACAATCAAAGTCTGAAGATAATCATCGAATGTTTACAAAATATTACAATTGGTGAACATAGTGTATCTCAAAATGGACTTCATCCTCATGACACAAAGTGCATGAGTGATGAAGTCTATTGTGGTCTTCAAATGAGCCAAAGATACTTCTAGCCAACCAATTTATTGGAGCCAATGCCAGTGTACTCATTCAAAACATCAATCCTGTAGAAGCGCGTTCAGTACTAGACTAACATAGTAACAGATCTTGGTACTGGAATAGGCGGAGTACCAGAATAGAACACTCGAAATTTTGCAGTACCAGACCAACAGAAGTACCAAACGAATCCTGAAGATGAGTATCGGATGAGATAAATCCTTCTCATGAAAGCTTCTTAAAGTAATCAAAGTAATTAGAAGCATAAACAACAATCATTTAATCCCAATTTAATTAAGAAATCAAACAAATTATGCTTTCAACATGAGTTACCTCATTATGCACATTAGTAAGTCCACAAGGTATATTGGGGAAGAAATAGACAAATTGTGCATAGGTTAGAGGTAAAATTGACTAATATAGAAGGTAATAAAAGGTAAGAGGGGTGTCAAAAGGGAGACCGAATACCTAGTATTAGATTGGCATTTATCACATTAAAACAAGATCGCATATACATAAACATCATACATATGTCACAACATATAGAAAAGACATCATAAGCATAAAAAACATCAACACATCAAGTCATGAATTATCCAAAAATATATGTCCATATATATATATCATCGAAAGTTTCACAAGTGTTTACAAAATAAAAATTACATCACTCGTAGGCCAGTGAGTCCCCTCACCCCTATAGGTAAAACAAGGGTACCCCCTACCCTATACAAAGTGGGTATCAACTACCCTGTACAAAATGGGCTCTCAATCCTATGCAATACATAAACTCGACACTCGTGGTGCCCCTAGAGCCCCTCCCCCAGGTCCTCTATCAACTGGAGGAGCCCCACTAGGTAGGGTCCCTCCAGGTCCAAGGGGTAGTCGACCAGTCATCGTTGCCCTTGCTATAGCCACCTGACAGATCAGAGTTCGCCACTCTGCATGTATTCCCACACACTACTCCAAGACCTCCTCATCCTAGATGTGGGCCCACATAGCCTTTGGTACACCTTGCAACACTGGCTCAAAGTGGGAATGCAGGTCCTCTACCAATGCCCCGGCCTCTGCCTATGGCGCATGTGATGGTCCATGTTGGCCCTTGGTCATGTATTAAGGATGGTCCATTTTGGCCCTTGGAAATGGGCCCACCACATCAGTCATGACTCTCATGGCCCCACAGGATCCAATAGAATACTAGGGCGCAATAGGGGCACCCTCTCCAGAAACTAGGCCACTAGAATAGACCCAAATTTGAAGTCACTGGAGTTGGATGTCTGACACCGGTGAATATTCCCCATCATCCTGGAGTGCAACGTAAGCCCCTAGGAAAAATGGTCCCCATCAAGGACCCTCTCCACGATCCTTAGCTCACCTCCTGTGATCCGTTGAGTCCCCAAGGATCCATAGATCCTCACCACCATAGAAGTGATGCACTTCATTAGGAGGTCCTCAATCACCTTGATCCCATTGACCAAATCTAACATTGAGTGCGTCCATGTGCAGTGGTGACATGCCAAGTCACCCACTCTCTCATCCCTCGATAGCTGGGGGTCAGTAGGAAGGGCCATCCCACAGAATGGGAGCCCCGTCAAAAAATAGACATCCTCGACACTCGAGAATGTAAGTTGTTTCCCCATGACGATGAAACACTACAAATAAATGCTCCACATGGATATCAGATACTGGAGCAGGAAGTCCTGCAATCGTATCAAATGGAATTCGAAGAACTTGAGCAACCCGCAGGATGCCAAGTGCCTATGAACTCCCAACTGTTGTCTCACCACCTCCTAGAGATTGTCCCAGTATCTCTCTCTCCAATGCACAAGCGTCATTCTCTCTAGACTATGATGATCACCTACATCCACACAAACACACTTGGTCAACCTTCATCATCCATAAAAAAAATAAAAAAAATTCAAAATTTCAACACCCTTAGCCTTGCCTCCAGTGTGCAACTTTCAACCATACAGGTGTGCACATGTGCATGCATGTTTGTTGCATAGATGTGTACTCATGCAAATATGTCTGCACAATATCCACACATCCTGTGCACAAATTTCATCTAGAAAGGTGTGCACATATGGAAACTTTTTCTTTGGATAGCTACGCACTGATGTGCAACTGTCTGAAAAACAGCTGTGCACAGTGCACAACTATTAGTTTAACAGGTGCGCATCTCATGTGCACTTGTATTTCCCTCCTTTACACCCACATGTGTAGTTGTGTCAAACACAACTACACACTATGCATGGGAAAAGAAATTATACCCGCACATATGCACAAGAGTATTTATCCTTTGCCCGTGCACTGGTGGGCCCCTACCTAAAACTACCCTTGTATGACCATCCATACACCCCCTAAATACATTCTACCGAATTCAAATTATGCGTGAGGTTGGGACCATTAACCTAGATCTCATAACTCTTGGATAGGTCTACTCCTTCTCCCATAATCTCCAAATCTCCTCAGGATTCTCTCATCAAATCAACTACAGTGGCAGGTACAAATGAGGTGGAATTGTGGGCCCACCAACCATATATAGTCCCTTTTTCCAAACTTCCACACTTAGTTACAGGAGCCCAAAGCCTCCGTTTTATAATCCATTCTTAGCCACAGGATTCTTTTCCTGCCATATACACATTCACACTCCCTGGGCCATCATCTAAACCTAGCCCCAGAGGAGCATTTTTCTCACGTCATGTTCAGGTACACATGCTTATGTTCACATTTATCAAATAGCTGTTATATGTTCTTTATCATCAGGTATTGTTCATGTTGGGTATTTGGTTTTCATATACGCATGTACCTGTTCATCAAAGGGACACCACCCCTTCAGGTATATGTTTGACACTGGCATGTAATTATTCCCTCTATAATCTCCCAGTTACTCCCTCTGACATTTACCTTTAGGGTATTTACATATGAATTTGCAGTACCATCACCTTTGCTGCATTTTGGTATTGTCACCTGGTATCACTCTCCCCCACATGAGTTGTCCCATTCATAGTTCCCCTTGGTAACTTGACACTCATGCTGATTTCACCCCCTAGGGATGAGATTCCTGATAGTATTATTGATCCGGATTTATGTAGGAACACAATGAAATACAGAAATACACATAAACACAGAGATGTAGCGGAAAGAAGACTTCATTTCATTAATAACACATGACTGAAATATGCTTACAGATAGAATGGAAATAAACTAGCTAGGGCATTGGTAGCTTATCTCTGAGAAGAGATGTGGCAGCTACTGGCCTCTGAACTATGTTACAATGAGGCTCCAAAGCCTATTATTATTGAGAAACAATGGAAAACCCTAAACATCCAAAGACCTAACCCTAGGAGATGAAACACCAAGACTATGGGCCCCGTTTGGGTAAGTTGGCACATCAACTTCCCGGGGACGTAACTTTGGCATACGATCTCCGTTTGACGCGTTATATACCTCGTTAGAAATATCTATTTGAGGACTACAACTTTTGGGTGAGAAAAATTGATCTATGATCCATGTTGCTCCCCATTTTCCCAAAAAACATCGTTTAAGGCCTCAAAACGGCTCTGGAAGTTCAGTACCCAAAAAACTGTTAAAAATAGTAAACTGTGCGGAAACTGAAAACTGAAAGAAGCAATGGTGGGGGTCTAAGTGGAATAGGCAGGTGGCCACCAATATCCACTTGGATCATTCCTCCCCCCTTAGGAATCAATGGTCCCCATTGCGTTGAGTTCCTCCATGAGATGAGGAAACTTCTGCTGAACTTGGTCCCTGGTGAGCCATTTGACTTGGTGAAGGAGTTGGCCTACTTTGACAACTCGATATAGTGGTATCCTTTGTTTTAAAGTGTGCTTGATCTGTGTATCCATGATCTGATCAGTTCTGGCTTATTCCATGTAGTCTGGATTTAACTCTGTTGGTGTGAGTTGCTCTGCCATGTCGAATGTGTCTAGTAGAGGTGGAAAGTAGGGTCGAAGCCTGTCGACATTGAACATTGGGTGCAGACCAAGGAATGGTGGAATGCTGAGCTCAAAGGAATTTTCCCCTAAATCCTTGGTGAGGGTGTACGACCCATATTAGAGCAGACAAAGCTTGCGGTGGGGTCCAACGAGACGCTCCTTTTGCAAATGCAGCCACACTTTGTCGCCCACCTGGAAGTTGTGTGGCACCCGATGTTGATCATGTCGCTGCTTGTACTTAGCATTGGCTCTGTCCAAGATGTCATGAACCTATTGGTGGATGTGTTGAATGTGCTCAATG
>SNQJ01S0049761.1:32322-45760 GCA_010110895.2 Picea sitchensis | reverse complement strand
TACCCAGGTGGTGATTGTGGGATGCAAATGCACCTTTATCATATTTTGTGTGCCTATTGGGAAATATCTCTAGCTCTTTCGGGATATGCACCCTCTACCCTTTATTATAACTGATTAGTTAAGCCTTCACTAGTACCTCTTTCAGTGGATTGAGACCCCATTATTGAGTGTTATTGGAAGGCCCAATGTTATTCTAGAAGAAGGACGATATGTCTCTTAGGACATGAGCATTTTTTTTTTATTGTTCCCCCATGAGGACAAAAATACACCTATCCAAATGCTTGTTTATTTTTCAATTTGTTTATGTATAATGTTCATTTGATTACATCAAATTGTGAGTTATTCTATTTTGTGAAGGTACAAAAGATACAAATCTCTTGTTCATTTATTTCTCTCTTATCACCATTTGCACACATTCACTTTTATAGTCGGAAAACATAGGGAACCCACAAAATCCCCGTCATTCCATATGCTTGCAGAATATCCCTCCCATTCTAGGAGGAGTCCCTAGTCTTACCAACTCACCAACTCAACCATATCACACCCTTGTGAGTGCTACTATTTTGGTATCATATTTACTTCGTTCCATTTTTCTTGGGTCCAATTCCCAAGGCCATCCATCCACTAGTTCTCCTTCACAAGGAGGCAGGGGGGAAACTTATTCTCAAAGGAGAAGTACGACCCCACTAAATATCTCTCAAGGGATAGGTCCACTACCTGCTCACAAAATGGATGGAACTAATCCTCCACCAAATCTCCTTATGCCATACTTTTCATCCCTCAACATTCCTTATTTGACCAAACTCATGAATGATTCCATTTTACATGAGCCCACATGGCCCAATATGCCTACCAAACTACCTTGAGATATTCTGAAGTTTGAAGGAAAATCGAGGGAGGATCCCGCCAATCATGTTATGAACTTCCACTTATGGTTGTTACACATTATTTTGGTCACCCTGATGATGATTACATAAACATGTGTTTGGGTTCCCAATATAATCTTTTGCTTGATAAAGGAACCTCTTTCCACCCTTGCAAGATGCATTTTTGGAAGGCTACCATAGGTTGCTCCTTTTACACAGTGCGGAAACCCCTCATTTTCGTAGGTTGAATTATAGCCAGCCCACGGTATTTCTACAAGCTATTATATAGGTAGATTGTGGCGGCGCTTTAAAACTAAAAGAGGAAAGAAGTTCTAGTAGCTTCTAGAAGTGAAATGTTCTAGAAATATGAGGTGGCATATGTATGGTTACGATCCTACCGACTTCTCTGATTTGATGAGATCATCCTCATCTCTTTACCCACTTCATCTTCTCCTATATAATGGTAGGCATCTCATGGAAAATGTTAGAGGTACAAGAATAAAGAAGCATAGAGATTGAAGAAAGAATAGGTTGAACATTGTGTGAAGAATCTTATTTCAAGTGATGCTTGAGGTTTCCATTCATTCATCAAGATTTTTTTAAGAGTCTTCATGCAAATGTCAGAATAGTTGTATGTGTGTGTCAGAACAAAGGGCCACTGAAAGGGAACTTGTGACTTCAAGGTGATTCAGTTGTATCTTCTACCTTTCATTAATATAATACAGTGGCACATCTCTTTCCCATAAAATGATTGATATTTTATTACATGACTCCTTAATCACATGTTTAAGTTGTCATTGAATTTCACTATTGTTGCTTTCACGTTGGGGTATTTGTGCTATTGCAGATATGATCTCATAGGAACATCGAAGTAAGGCAGGATCAACAAAGATATAAGGAAGTGATTCATAATGTATGTTATCTATTCCTTCTTTGGTAGTTAAAATTAATGATTGAAACTTAGGGAAAGCATCGTGTTCCATCTTGTTTTGTTATAGATCCAGTTGGATCTAGGGGGATTAGTTCATGTCCACAACTACTGATTTACCCATTAACAATGGTTCTCTTCAAACAACATCATGGATGATTTCATCCACTTGAGGTTATTTCAAATAAATCTCACGGGCCCATCAGCCAAGTGGTATGTGGATGAAAAATCAGGGTCCCATGTGACCTTTGAATCATTGGCCAAGGCTTTTTTCTCCTTTTTTCAACTACCAATATGTCATGATAATAGCTTGGAACTTCTCTTTGGATTCAAACAAACCACTTCTATCCATATAATCGACCACATCCATGAATGGCATCGACGACGTAGTTTATGTAAAGCGGAAACCACCAAAGAACAATGTATTGATTGGTTTCTCAAATTACTTGTCTCCGTTATTTCCAAGGAGGTAGAATCCATTTTTCCTTAGTCAGAAGAAGAGGACATTAGCAAGGTTCAACAGTTTGACCTCATATATGCTCAATTAGGTTACTTATACACAATATTTCCTGATGCACACAGACCCATACCATTTGGCCAGAACAAACCTGGGATATCCTATGTTGCAGATGGGTTGATTGGTTTTATGAACCATATAAACCCTTACAACCACCCGTCACCTACTAATGGTGAACATAAATATCCACAACCATATGGAGGGACGTATTATTACCCTCCTCCCTCTCACCAATAGTCATATCCTATTTCTCCCCCTCCACCAATGGGTGGACCCTCACCAGTACCCATGATGCATCTGGCCTCTGAACCAAGTACGGGTTCACCCTCTACCTATACATACAAGCCTAGAACTAATGGAAGCACTTCCAATTCCTCTAGGCCATATGGATCATCTCCACAAAACAATCCATATTTTCCATTTCCTGGTCCTCTGCAGCTAGTTTCTCCTCCACCAGGACAACCACAGGTCGTCGTTAACTTTGTTCAACCCTCTCCCATTCAACAAATTCAAAATTTTTAACAATTGAATACAGAAAATCCATCCCATCCACCGAATAATGCCAAGAAGAAAGGAAAAAATGAAACAACAACAACCTGGGAGAAGGAGGAAATAACCCCCAACAAAACCATCCCGCTAGGGGAAACCAAAACCCCCAAGGGGAAAAAAATAACAATCATCCATGACAAGGGAAGAAAAATAACCTCAAAACTAACTTCCCTTGTGATATTTGTGGTGAGTATGGACATTATACTCACTATTTCCCTAAAATTTTTGATTTCAAACAGATGAAAGAATACATGCATGCGCAACGTCCCCGAGCGTCGCCTACCCCTTTAGCAGGCCCTACAACAGTATTTACAACAAACACCTCTAGCCATTTTGCAAAACCCCATTCCACACCAAGGTGTGATGAATACCCAATAGGAGGTACAAAATGCGCCACCCCAAATGGGGTAGTATCAAAACCCAGGTCCCAATCAACCTAGAAATATGATCGATCATAACATCCTCCTTACCAACGAAAAAGAGATTCTTCTACAAACACGCGGTCGCCAATATCGTATTCCCAATGAATCTACAACAACCACCTTAGAAACAACTCCAACTATAGTCAGAAAACCATTGATGATTCCATGCCCTAACACTGAACCCAACCCTTGTATACCATGTATTCATTTACAGAGGAATGTACATAACCCTCATGCTAGGGAAGCCCATAATTATAGTCTAGTTGATGACTTAGCATAGTATCCTACAGCCATTTCCATATTGGAGGTCCTCCAAACTTTTCCAACTCAGCAAAAATCCTTTCTTTCTACCTTGGGGGCAGTCAACCCAGCATATACTAGACTCATAACCTTTGATCTAGATAGTGGAGAACCACTCCTCCCCACCCTGGTAACTTTTCAGATACAAGTTAATATCTGGAACATCACAGTTCATAGGTGTATCATCGATGAAGTTGCATCCACATGCATCATGTCCAAAGTTGTATGGAAAAAACTTG
This sequence comes from Picea sitchensis, assembly GCA_010110895.2. Lineage (NCBI taxonomy): Eukaryota > Viridiplantae > Streptophyta > Pinopsida > Pinales > Pinaceae > Picea > Picea sitchensis. The sequence goes on along the minus strand of SNQJ01S0049761.1, from coordinate 41,939 downwards.
GCTCAACTGAGCTAGTACCATCTGTCATCACCCTGCGAGCTTATGACAGTCGACCATCATCCCCTGAAGGGATCTTCCAAAATGTCCCCGTAGAACTTGCCAGAAAAACCATCTTGATAGAAATTGAAGTTATCGACACCCCACTTTATTACAATATCATGTTTGGCCATAACTACATGTATGATATGAAGGTGGTAGCCTCTTATATGTTTTGAATGATGATGCTCCCCCACAATGGGAAAATCGTCACCATCGACCAACTCACACATTACGAGCCTAATCATTCTTCCAACATTGATAACATTATTCCCCTTGTCCACACTAGCTCGGATGATTTTTTGGCCATCGACATGGGTCCTAGAATTTTAAAGGATCCATCCTTATTTGGGGCATATCATGGAGCACCACCTCTCCTACACTCTTCAGCATAAGTATTTGTATTATCTTCTAATGGAACTGATATCATAGATAATATTCCTTCCACAGAGGCCCCTCCCCACATTGAGGTTCCACCATTCAAAGAACTATTACCTCAGGAGCTACCTGAGCTCCCCAATGCACCACTACCTCAGAGCTACTCCAGCTCCCCAATGCACCACTTATCCTATATTCCCCCACCCTCCAAGGAAAATCCTGGTTTGGGAAACAATCCCCAAGCCATTACCCAAATTTCTTTTTCTACCCCCCACCTAGAGTCCAACCATTTCAGATAGCTACTATTCTCACCCTTATCAATATGGTTATTTCCATCCCTATATGGTATCTACATCCACCCACGATGGTCCCTACACCATCTCTACCTCTTCAAACAGAGGGATTACCAATGCATGTCCCAGTACAGGCTCCTTCCACACCACCCCCTCCCCCAAGTAGTAGCAACACCACCACCATTGGGGGAAGAGGAAATAAGACCGATCCCACAACTTTGCTTCCTCCCCGAGCTCAACCTCCTTGCACACTATGTGAAAGAGAAGGACACCCCACCAATAGATGTCCTACTTTTCTCAAGTTATGCAATTTGATCCATCTCCCTATAGAAACTCCATTACTCATCACTCCACCAAGTACATCCACTGGTACTATGGAGTCCTCAACCACACGCAATAAATGGTTGCGAACCAAATTTGCTTGTGCCATATGCTCATAATATGGCCACTACACTCATCAATTCCCATCTTTACCTCAATTTCTCCAAACGTTAGTCACAGTATGCCAAACATCTCATCCAGAGCCCTCTCAACCACTCCCTACTAAGGCTCACATTATCGACATTCAATATATTTCGCCATCAAGCCTCGAGTGAATGAGGTACCCTCCACAGTATAGAGAGGTTCACTTTATGTCCAGCAGTCCATCACACCCTGTACACGATAACCCATCTACATCCTCACCACTTGAGAAAAATAATGCTTACCCATTGACAGTTCCCCCTATCACCTCCCAAGATCCCCTATTCTCTCGCATGTTTCACTGTGATGAAGATATCCTAGAGGAACTCACTACCCCCAATTGCCCATGGAATGTGCTCCGTCATCGAGAACTTTTTCTTTCATAGGAGTCCTTTCACCCTCCTATCCAAGCCTCCATGTGTGCAATTGAAACCAAGGATGTTATTCACTCGAGGAATATATATTGGTTCAACAACCCTATCCCTACCCCATATGCTTTTGAAGAAGGAAACATGGCCAACATCTCCCCCACCGTCAAAATCAACATTTACATTAAGCCAAAAATCGTAGAAGAAATCACCATTGGCACCGCATGCTCCCCTGAATAATTCATTGCTTTCAAAGCTCTCTTTCAATAATACCGAGATATTTTTTCCTGGTGATATATGGGGATGCCTGGCCTCGATCCATCTATAGTCAAATATTGAATTTAAACTTGGCCAGATCTCACCCCATTTCGTCAAAAGAAATACCCCTTCACCCATCCAAAGATGCAGCTATCAAAGCCGAAATTGACAAGTTACGCATTGTTGGGTTCATTTACCCCATTGCGTACACTTCGTGGGTCTCCAACCCCATCCCCATTAACAAAAAATAGGCCATTATTCACATTTACACAGACTTTTTCTATCTCAACCACAATTGTCCCAAAGACAAATTTCCAACACCTTTCATCGACCAAATTATCGATGACTATGCTAGCCACAAGGCATTGTCCTTTATGGATGGGTTCTCTGAATACAATAAAATCCAAATCCATCTAGAACATCAATACAAAACCACTTTTACTTACCCTTGGGGTACTTTTTCCTATCATGTCACATCGTTTGGACTCAAGAACATAGGTGCTACATTTCAACGGGCCATGACCTATGTTTTCCATGATATTTCTCTCATCATCCTTGCTTATTTGGATGACCTCTTTGCTCGATCCAAAAAGTGATCTCAACATTTAGATGACTTATGCATCATTCTCCAATGATGTCCCCAGTACAATATCTACTTGAACCCCCTCAAGTGTGTATTTTGCATCATTGTTGGATGCCTCCTTGGGTTCATTATTTCCCAACACAACATCACGGTGGACACCCTCAATGTCCAAGATATCACATAAATTCCACCACCTAGGAATTTACACCAACTGCAGAGCTTGCAAGGAAAAGCCAACATTTTACATCACCTTATCCCAGACTACACCACTCGCACACATGGTTTTATCTGCTTACTGTGACATGATATCCCATTTTGTTGGGAAGAACATGCTCAAACATCTTTTGATGATTTGAAAGCTGCTCTATCCAATGCCCCTTTGATTAGTACCCCATACTATGATCTCCATTACATCCTCTACTTTTCAACCTCAGTTGTCTTAGTAGTAGGAGTCCTCACCTAATTAGGGGATGATGGGTGTGAACATGTCATTTACTACATTAGTAAAAACCTTTCAGGGCCACCCTTGAAGTATAATCATGATGAAAAAATGGCATTAGCAGTTATCCTCGCAGTCCAAAAATTGTGACATTACATTATGCTTCGAACTACCAAGGTCATAGTAGATTCCAACCTTATGTAGTACTTTCTTAGTCGATGACAAATTAATGGAAAATTTTCTCGATGGATCGTCATCCTCCAAGAATACGATCTAGAGTTCTCAACTCCCAAAATAAAGAAGGCTCTCATCCTAACTGAACTCATTATGTATTTTCCCTCAGACGTTAAAGCTTCCCCCATCAATGAGGATTTCCCTGACAAACACCTCTTCTTCATCCCCTATTATGAACCCTGCTATGGTGACCTCCTTGTCTACCTTTGTACATAGAATTTTGGGTCTCATCTCTCTCAAGATTATCGTCGATGCATTCTCCATTATGCCTCTTGATATCTCCTCATCAAATATGTTCTCTATCGATGTGGGGTTGACACTATTCTTCGATGATGTCTTACCATCGATGAAGTTGACAGAGTCTTGAATGATTTCCACAATGACACTTGTGGTGGTCACCTTTCAGGTATGTCCACCGCCCAAAAAATCATTCGAGCAGGGAACTTCTGGCCCACATTCTTTCATGACTGCATCCACACTGTCAAGTGATGCGACAAATTCCAGCTTTATGAAAATAAAGCATGAGTGCCACCAACTCTTCTACATCCAGTCATCATAGTCAACCCTTTCTATAAATGGGGCATAGAATTCATGACTTTCCATCCTCCATCGAGTAATAGACACAAGTACATTGTCTTGGCAGTAGATTACTTTATGAAATGGGTCGAAGCCATGCCCACATTTAACAACACCATTGATACACCAGCGCATTGTTTCTTCAACCATGTCATTACCCGATTCAAATTCCCATTGCAGTTAGTGTCCGACCATGGTAAACATTTTGAGAAAGAACTCTTTCAGAACTCTCCTCAAAATTAGGCTTCTCCCATGATTTTTCCTCCCCATACTACCCTCAGTCCAACAAATAGGTCAAATTTGTGAACAAATTACTCAAAACCATGCTACAATGTACCATCAAAAACATAAGACAAACTGGCATCATATGTTATTTTCCATGTTATGGGATTATCGCATGGCAGTCAAAATTGCCATCGGTTTTACACCATTCCACCTCGTCCATGGGATCGAAGACACCCTCCCTATCGAGTGTGAAATCCCCATGTTATGCATTGCCATTGAGCTATTACCTAACAGTGTTCCAATGGAGCAGTTCCTACTGACCTTAGAGTCGCTTGACGAAGATCGTTGATCTTCATTACAAAACAATGAGGTAGCTAAAAAACGGTCGAAAGCCACTTTTGACCACCATGTCAACCTTCAATCATTGAACAAAGATGATCTCTTATTAGCCTACGATATCACCCACGATACTCTCAGCCATGGGAAATTTGAGTAATTATGGCATGGGCCCTACATCGTCCAACACTACCTCACTAAAGGTGCCTACATATTGGCCTCTCCAAAAGGCTACCCTCTCAAATAACCTATCAACGAGTTGTACTTAAAGAAGTTTTACACCTAAGAATAGCCCCCCTACCTTAGGTTTTTCTTTGTACACATTTTTATATTTTTTTAGTCTTATTTTCTGCCACCACTCCTCATGTCTAATCTATCATCCATTTTGTTGATAAATGCATCATTCATCATCCTACCACATCGGTTACACTGACGGTGCCAACCGTTGGACCCAGAATCTTACTTCGGCCACTTGAGCCCTCTATACTCCCTCACATGTCCTGCTCCACTCCAGTGGAATATGTTTGGTCTCGACCACCAACAACCAAGATGAATACGATGCCCTCATTGGTATCCTAGATGAGGTCAGTCACCTCCACATTTGTCACCTTAGTTTTCTATTAGATTCCCAACTTGTTGTCCTACAAATCAACAATGTATATCATGTTCACGATCCTTGGCTCTTTCACAAATACCTGCAAGTTAGAATCCTATCTCGAAACTTTGATTCAATCACATTTACACATATTCCAAGACAACTCAATCAAGTAGCAGATCACATGGCTAACCTAGTATTAGAGTGGCATTTATCACATTAAAAATCATTTCATACATAGCATCATACATTTGTCACAACACATAGAAACAACATCATACATTAAACGATAACACATAGAGACATGAATCATCCAAAAATGTATCCATATATATATATATATATATATATATATATATATAATCAAGTGTCAAAGTGTTTACAAAATATAAATGTAAAAATTTCCCATAGGCTCATGAATCGCCCCCCACCCCTATGAGTACAAAAATGGGTATCAACTACCCTATACAAAAATGGTCTCCCCAGCCTATACATATAAAAACCAACACTCACGGTGCCCCCAGAGCTCCCCCACAGGTCCTCTGTCAGTCGGAGGTGCCCCACCAGTTAGGGGCCCTTCAGGTCCAGGATGCATCCAACCAGTCATCATTTCTCTCTCTACTGTCACTCGATGGATCAGGGTCCTCCAATCTATCGAAACACCCACACACTCCTCCATGACACCCTATATAACCCACTCAAATCATAAACATGAATCCACCAACAACACCCTGACATATCCCTATGGCTCATGCGTTGGTCCAGCACTAGCATCATCTTGTCATTGCCTCTGTCCCTTCCTCATCTATGTAGGTTTTGATCAATATAGACCCTAGAAAGTCAGCTCCCAAACCACCTCTGCCTCTCGGCCTTGGGGTCCCACATCTGCAAAAAAATACTAGAGATAGTGCCAGCATCCATATACATATATATAATCAATGATATCTATCGAAATTACAAAACATAAACCATAATACAAAAACATAGCTTGTTAATCCCAATCCTCTCTAGGAGGAAACATCATGTCTGGGTCATGGCGATAGTCCATACCCATGTATGGATACCTCAAAATTACCTGTGGCATATAGTGCCACACTCGCGCCACCATGTTCATAAAATAGTGGCCACCCTCCCCACCTCCATTTTAGGCCAAAACATGGTCCCATCGCCTCATTCGTGACTCTTATCGCTCTATGGGCTTGAGAAGAATCCTCAGGCACAATAGAGGCACCCTCTCTAGGAACCAGGCCACTAGAATGGGCCCAAACGCAAAGTCTCCAAAGTCAGCTCACTAACACTATTTCACTTGTCCCGTCATCTTGATGTACAGAAGCACACCCCATCTAGGACCCGCTCCACTATCCTTAGTTGACCCCCAGTGATCTGTTGAGTCCCCAAGGACTTGTATATCCTCACCACCATAGCAATGATGCACTCACTCAAGAGGTCATCAATAGCCTTAATCTGGATGATCAAACTCGACATAGGGTTTGAACCAATAAAAAGGCAAGCCGCCAAGTCACCTACTTGATCCTCCCATGATAGCTGGGGGTCGATAGGAAGGACCATCCCATGGAATGGAAGCCCCATCAGGAAATACACATCCTCGGTGGCCAAGAATTTCAGCTACTCACCTCTCACTATGAAGAACTACAAATCAGTGCTCCACATCTCGATCATATACTGAATCAGGAAATCCTGCAACTGTATCAAATGGTAGTCAAATAACTTGAGCAACCCACAGGCTGCCAAGTATCACTGAACAATCAGTTGCACTCTCACCACCTCCCATAGATGATCCCATTTGTCCTCTCTCCATTGCATTGGCATCATTCTATAAGATTCTATTGATCACCTACATCCACATAGAAACACTTGATCAGCCTCATCATCCACCAAAAAACATCAAAATATCAAAAATTACAACCCCTTAGCCTTGCCCATAGGCGGCTTTCACCCAAAGAGGTGCACACATGTCTTCTCTTGTTCTTTGCAGAGTTGTGCACTAATGCAAAAATATTGGAGAAACAACCATGCATGAGTGTGTGACTATCAGTCATATAGGCATGTATCTCATGCACTCTTGTCTTCCCATCCCCTACACCCACATAGGTGGTTGTATCATACACAACCACACATTGTGTGCAGGAAAATGGATTAGACCTATTGAAATGTGCATAGGTATTCCTCCTTTTCCCATGCACTAGTGGACGGCTTACCCAAAAAAACCCTTGTATAGACCTTCGTACAACCCCTACCTACATACAAGGAATTTCACAAGTGTTGTGTTGGTTTTGTCACTTGGGTGAGAAAAAAAACAACACTTGCATGTCAAGATGAGCCTGCTAGACAAGACAAAAGTTTGTGAGTGGGTTAAACAAGACAAACACATGTATAAACAAATAAGTAAACTAAAACAACTAAGAAATAAAAGTTATAAATCATGAGAAAATTATAACCATAAAAATCAACCAATGACCAACATAATTCTACCAATGGATCAATAGATTAGTAGGAAAAACATTGTAGAGAAAAATGAGGACTTATGAGTCCCCTCTTCCTCCTTGGGAGGGATATTGAGTTCCCTAATGGAGATATCTTCTTACAATTGAAGAAAAATGGAAAATGGTGAAGAACAACAATTCCTATTACCTCAAGAGGTGAGTGGAATGGCCTATTGCAATGATCCTTGAAGTCTCCAAAGAGAAAAGAGGATTCTCAAGGGAGAATTCTTTCAACATAACAATACTAGGAAGATGTTGGTTTCTTAGTGCACCCATGTCTCTTATTTATAGCATTTCTTCAAGGAAAAATGTAATTGGTTCTTGGTGTGAGAAAGTGTCTTTTTAGGGCACCCTCTAGTCCTTGATCATCACCCCATTCAGATTTCCCTCATATATGAAGGTAAAACCATGTTGGGAGCTGGTCCATAAGTGGTATATGGGCTGACAAGATCCATAATACACCTTTCATATAAGTGTGTGTCTTTTCTCATACACATTCGCACACTCAGTGCATTGTGCTCTCTAAGTGATTTGTTGGCCCGCGCACACTGCGCACTGTGCGTGTGGTTCCTTTGGTGAATTTGCGCATGCCAATTTTTGACCCAATTGTATAGTTTTTTTCCTTTTGAATGCATTTCAGTGTTGCAGGTGAACTAATTGTTGTTGGCATTGTTTTGTTTCTGTAACCATTTGCATGAAATGTTGTGAACGATATTTCAGTGATAACAAATGTCCCTTGATGTGTGAGGTTAGGAGCATACGTATAGACGAAATAAATCAATGTTTCTTTTACAAGAGTGTCATTGTAATGAAGAGTGTTGAGAGGAACTACAAGAGCAATCTTCCATAGGGAAAGGGAAAATTGTGAGACCCAAACCTTTCTCTAGGGAGAAAAAAGAGAATTTGTATACATACGAGGCAAACATGCCCCATGCTCATGTCATGTAACTGGAATGTGAGACTATAACTAAATATTTATGTTGATGTAGATGATTGCAACACCCTCCAGGGCAGTTGATAATGGAAGATGAAAGTTATGAATGGTGAACATACTCTGAAGTGAGGCAAGGACATCTGTAATAAGTTTCAATGACTCATAGGCATTGATGGCCTAACAAATTCATAGGTCTTCGGCTGGTATGAAACAACTGCAATAGTCACATAGTAAGACCCACTGTAACATGAGATTTTTTTTAAGTCAAATGTTATGGGGGTCAATTGAATCAGAGAGAAATGATGATTCTCTTTGTGTCATCCGAGACTCCTCATTGTAAAGGTAATGAGAGTCAAGATACTATCTCCCTTGTGTAAACTGCGTTGATGTCGACAGAAAGGGAGACGCGACTCCAAGAAGAAAAGGGCTTCGTGAAATCCACTGAGATGAGATCGGGTACTGACAAGTAAAATGAACAAATTCAATATGTGTTGAGACTTAAGACTACCCTTGGTTGGGGAATTTTGATGGATAATTTGTAGCAACCATAAAACTATATCTAGTGTCAAGGGGATGACTAGACATGGGGTTAAACTATGCCAGAGGCTAACAAAATGGACAAACTCAGGGATCACGGGTACATGGACTTGGGATACTTAGGGTTGGTGAACGACATCAGAATGAAAAAAGAGTGGATTCCCCACCCAAGGGTGACATGGGTTTCTTTTCCAGGAAAATAAGGTCATCAACGGTGATGAGAAAAAGATAAGTAAATGTTGGAAACAAAGGATTTTTACAATTACCAAATAAATAAAGAATAATTTGGGTTGAGTATACAGATACAGAAATAGGTGCCCCAGTGAACGATGGATTGGCCTGTGAGGGCGCAAGTTGAGAAAGAGAACTGGTGAAGGGTGGGGGCCCCATGGGTGGGTTTCTACATGAGGTAAATAAATGGAGGACAATTTGCAGATGGGAAACCTAATGGTGGATGAGATAGAGGAATAATGATACTATGGAGGTGCAGTCAATAGAAATGAGATGATATGTCTTGGGAGTCCATTGGGAAAGCTATCAATATGATGAAAAGAAGTATGGGATTCATTCTCAGAAGTTCATAATTTATCTAGGTGGATATTGGTGGCCACTCGCCTATTCCACTTCGACCCCCACCATTGCTTCTTTTAGTTTACCATTTTCCGCACAGTTTACTATTTTTAGCAGATTTTTGGGTCCTGAACATCCAGAGCCGTTTTGAGGCCTTAAACAATGTTTTTTGGGAAAACAGAGAGCAACATGGATCACAGATCGATGTTTCTCACCCAAAAGTTGTATTCCTCGGATAGATATTTCCAACGAGGTATAGAACACATCAAATGGAGATCGTATGCCAAAG
>SNQJ01S0049760.1:13275-46994 GCA_010110895.2 Picea sitchensis | reverse complement strand
AGGATCATGTGTGACATGTTGACAAGGTGCTACAACTACTAAAGGAGCAACAACTATATGCCAAACCATCCAAATGTTTCTTTGGAGTGAAGGAGGTAGAGTATTTGGGTCATATTGTATCTCATGAAGGTGTTAAGGTAGACTCTAACAATATTAAGGCCATGATGGAATGGTCAATTCCCAAAACATTGAAGAATCTTAGAGGATTTTTGGGTTTGGCAGGTTACTACCGCAAGTTTGTTTGGCACTATGGAAGAATAGCAGCACCTTTAACAAAACTAACTAAGAAGGATGCATTTTCATGTACTCCAGAGGCAACTAAATATTTTGAACAACTTAAAGAGGTGATGTGCAAAGCTCCTATCTTGACCACTCCAGACTTCACAAAAACCTTTATTGTGGAATGTGATGCCTCGAGAAATGGAATTGGTGTTGTCCTAATGCAAGAAGGAAGGCTCCTGGCTTTTGAAGGTTGACCAATCAAGGGAAAGGACTTACACAAACCCATTTATGAGAAGGAAATGATGGCAATACTACATGTATTGAAGAAATGGAGTCCTTACCTAATAGGTAGGCACTTCAAGGTCAAAATAGATCATGATAGTCTTAAATACTTCTTGAAACAAAGACTATGTTTAGAAGAACAACAAAAATGGGTAACCAAGATATTGTGTTATGATTTTGAAATCGTCTATAAAAAGGGGAAGCAAAATGTTGTGGCAGATGCACTCTCAAGAAAGGATGAATATGTTGAGGCATTTCTCTGTTCTATCTTGATCATCCAACCTGATTGGATAGTAGAAGCAAGGGATGAATGGAAGAATGACGAAAAAGCGTGGACTCTCATTCAAAGGTTGCAATAGGTTCTAGTGCATCAGATACATTTACATGGAAAAATGATTCAATATGGTACAAATATCACTTATATTTATGTAAGAACTCTCAACTCAAACAAAAGGTATTATTGGAATTGCACATCTCTCCAGTAGGAGGGCACTCAATATTTTTGAAAACCTACCATAGAGTCAAGAAGGATTATTTTTGGGATGGACTTAAAACTGATGTTCAAAGATTTGTGGCAGAATGTTTGGTTTGACAACAAAATAAGGTGGAAACAATTAAGAACCTAGGTCTTTTACAACCATTAGCCATCACAAGTCAGCATTGGGAGGAGGTTTCCATGGATTTCATCGCAGGGTTACCGAAGTCTGAAGGAAAGATTTTCATCGTGGTGATTGTTGATAGAATGACCAAGTACGCACACTTTTGTGCACTCTCTCATCCCTTCAGAGCTAGTACAGTTGCCACCTCATTCATGGAGATAGTTCAAAAGCTACATGGCAGCCCAAATATTATTGTAAGTGGCAGAGATCCCATCTTCACTGAACATTTTTGGGCAGAATTATTTTTTTGTTTGGGTACTCAATTGGCTCATAGCTCATCCTATCATCCTCAATCTGATGGACAAACCGATATAGTGAACAAGTGGATGGAAGGCTACCTTTGTTGCTTTGTCTTTGATAAACAAACATAATGGTTCAAATGGTTACCCTTGGCAGAATGGTGGTATAAACATTCATTTCATATTGCAACAAAAATAACACCATTTATGGCACTCTATGGATACCACCCTCCCATCACTTCTTCTCTAAAAGAAAAATCTAAGGTTCAAGCAGTGGAAGATCACATCGAGCATCAACAACAAGTTCTCCACATCTTAAAGGACAACCTCACCATGGCGCATAATCACATGAAACAACAAGTAGATCAACATCATAGTAAAAGAAGTTTTGAAGTAGGGGATTGGGTGTTTTTAAGACTACAACCATACAAATAGATGTCCCTCAAGCAAGCCAAAAAGGACAATAAATTATCACCAAAGTACTTTGGCCCTTATAAGGTGTTGCAAAATATTGGTACTATGGAATACATATTGGAGTTGCTTGCATCTTCACGAGTACATCGAGTTTTCCATGTTTCATGATTAAAGAATGTTATAGGCGACAAGATCCCAGTTCAAACTATATTGCTAGAACTTGACGAGGAAGGAAAAATCATATTGGAGCCTGAAGTCATCACTAACACAAGAGTTCTCCAGCTAAGGAATAGATCCATTTGAGAGTATCTCATTAAATGGAGGAAACTACCGGTTGAAGATTCCACTTGGGAAGACGAGTCTTTTGTACAGAATCATCCAGAGTTACTAAAGCATTGTGGACAACACTTGTCTCAAGGGGAGGGGCATGTTAAGCCCTAATATTGGCTCATTACTCCTTAATTGGGGCATATTACATTAGTAATGTTATTTTATTTATGTCGACTTTATTCCATTAGCTGTAATTATACCTCCTAGTCTCCTATATATACCAAGGAGACATTTCCATTTGGAATCATCTTGGAATTGTACATTTATGTGGACATAAGGAGGTTGCCCCCTTGAAGAGGCTTATTATCTGAAGTTCTCTCTTTTTCAAGGCGTTGAGTACTTATTCTGAGTTTTTTCTATGCTATATCGATATTTGGTTCTTAATAGGAGCTCCCATGGAGAAAGTTAGCTTGGCTTTGGATTGGAAATTTGGCTTGAGATAGTTAGCTTGGTTGGTTTAAGCTTGAGCTTAGCTTGAAGTTTTTGGAGCTTGAATATTGGCTTTGAGCTTTTCTTTTTCAAGATAGATTGTGAGTAGCTATCAGATTTTCAGTCTCAGAATATGTGGAGCAAGAAGTGTGTGGGAAGCAAGGAAACATTGGAAGGAACCTCACAACATCAAGGCATCTGGTTGTATCTTTCTTCCACATTCTTTAATACATATATGCTTTTATTTCCTATATAAATGATATTTGTTCATATTGTATGATTCCTTGATCACGTACATAGTTTCATATCAAATAAAATCTATTATTCTTGTCTTCGTTGGCTTGTGTTTATTTGCAGATATTTCTCCATAATCCTCGCGACAGAGCTTGGATAGCATTGGCGAAGTCGAATCTTCGATATTTAAAAGGTATGTTCTAGATCCATTTCTCATTTGATAATTGAAATCTCAAGAAAGAGTAGTGTACTGTCTTGTTTTTTTCTAGTTTCGTAGTGAAGCTAGGGCGATTGATTTGTGTCCGCACTTAACAATTAGCCCGATAACAAAATTGGCGACCATACTAGGGAACAAATTATTTTCCTAAGTTTTTCTTGATTTTTGATTTCTTGGATTTTATTTTCTGGGTCACTGGGAGATCCAGATTGACTCTCTAACTGTTAAACTTCGCTGGAAAAACCTTGATGTTCTTTTTATTTTTTCCATTTTTTATCTGTTTTCTGCACCTTGCTTTGAGGGATAGTGCGGTGATCAGGGATCTATGCACCCTACCTTTTAGACACCGTGCAGAATTTATGCACTGTATTGGTTCTCTGGCCTGCGACGATCAGGGATCGATGCACTGTGTTAGTCTACAGCGTGCGGTGATTGTGAATTTTTTTATGTTTGGTGGTTTTTCCTTACCCAGATCTTGGATTTGGTTTTGGGGTGAATTTTTGGGTTTGATTATAGTCTGTTTACAGTCGTCTTGATAGTGTTTGAATATGCTTTTAGCCATATTTTCTTTGTTTTTTTTGTTTTTTTTGAAAGATTTGATCTCTTTCTTTGAGTGTCTTTCAATTACAAAACATTGTTTTTTATTTAAAATTGTTTGGTGAAAGAAGTTCTTTTTCTTTTATTGAATAGTTCGTGTTAAAAGAGAAAATTGTTTGGGTTGCTTTGTTTCATGTCGATTTGCTATTGATTTTTTCTATTTTTGAAACAAGAATTTTTAATTTCTTGCTCTATATTAGTTTGGGGGCATCTTTGCATTTGAAGTAGCGAATTTGCATGATTTTTGGCATTTTTTGGTCTTGAATTCTGAAATTTTTTGCCCCTCATGGCCGGGGGGGTGGGCAAGAATCGTGTATTAGTGTATAGTCTCTTTGGATCATTTCTTGAAGTTCTTGATATTGATGTGTTTAAATTTTTTGGGGACATTGTGCATCTGGGAATGATAAACATTTTCTCCTCGTAATATAGCTTTCATCGAAGTGAAATGTTTGCATTCTTATTTCTTTGCATTATATAGAGTCATTCAGAACATCATTTAATTCACATCATTTTCCTTTTGAGTAACAACAGCCTTAAAATAAAGCGCTTATAAAAATTGATTAGACATTTTTATATTTTCTGGTAGCAAACCTACATTAGATTAGTTGTAGGTCTTTGGAATAGGTGTGAAAGATAACTTTCCAAAGTTGTAAACAAACATAGAATCTTGAGTTGGGGAGTGGTCAAATCCACTTATTACATTTTGTCCTGGGAAGCCCTTCTAACACAAGGGTCAATCACGAGGTCGCATTAAGATTGGCAGAGTTACTCACCCTGCTTTGTTGGTCTTGGTGTAGAGATTGTGCGTATTATGGGGGTCGCTTGAAGGTATACCCACAATGATGAGTGGAAGCATTTCAAGTTGATTTCGGGCTAGATACCCTACCTTTGCACGTGGATTGGATTGTTGACTGTTTCCCCATGCATCACTATAGTAATTGGTAACCTTAGTGGCCTATCTCTTTAGGGTCTTTACACGAGGTGACTGTGGAGGGGCAAGTTTTCACAGTACCTGGAATTGACGTTGGCCAAAATCACTCGAGGTATTTGGAGGGTATACCCACGATTATGTTTGGGAGCTTGCACTAGGGCATAAGTCCGTTAATCTAGTCGTCAACGTAACTTTTCCACCTGCTCTATCTCATCCCTTTCTTACATCGTCCTTGCGACATTGGATTTCATCATCAACTCGTGTTGATGATGTTAAGATCACCCAAAAAACCTGTAAGCCCAAGTACCCTTGCAGGCTTTGTAAGGGTTTCCATATTCTTAAGGATTTCCCTAGTTTATCCAAGGTTGTAGAATCATGGTCTACACACCCTTGCCAACCCGTGTTCTCAGCCTTTGAACAACATGATGATGACCTCCCGTCAACTAGTCACGATACAGTTGGGAAGAACAAAAGTAGAGTCAAGTTCCTGTGTATGCTATGCAAAGGGAGTCATCAAACTCACCTTTTCCCTCGTATGGACAAAGCCTCAAAAATACTAGAAGACATGACTGTTTCCCAGCCTCAACTTCCAGCTGCTTATCGCAAGCTTACTTTGGACCCACCCGTAGTTGATGGAATGATCAATCTGGTCCCTTCATCGATCAGTCTAATTGATCATGTAGTCAATCTAGTCACACCCTTAGTTGAACCAGTTAACAAAGTGGTTGATATGATCCCATCTTCGGTTGATCCCACCCTCCCATTAGAGAGTGCAACCCAAGCAGTCGATCCCTTTCCACTCGTCGACCCCATTCTCCCCTTGGAAAATCAAACCCAAGTGGTCAATAAGTTCTCGTTATCAGTCGATCCTACTCTCCCACTAGAGATTAAACCCGATGTTTCCCACGTTTTTCTTGTTGATACATAATCTACCGTGCTAGGGGGATATCCTCCTTCTTCTATAGAACCCCCTCCAAGTAATGAGGCCATCCTTTTTAATTGGGGTGTGCTAACTGGACCTTGTCTTCCCTCTCACATTCTTTTCAAGATTATAGTACAAGTTTGTGGTCGGAACGTTCCTCAAACGCTGATAGATGAAGGTTCATTCGTTAGTATTTTTTCTGCTCTTGCTTGGAAAGCTTTGGGTTATCCTCAGCTTGTGCCAGTTACCTAGCCTCTATTTACTTTTAACAGAAGAACCAATCGCCCTTTAGGGATCCTTCCTTAGTTTCTCGTAACTTTGGGAGGGAAAAATGTCTTTGTTGATGTCATGGTAGTCCAAGACCCTTTGGATTTCGATTTACTCTTTGGGTGAGATTATGTTTATGCCATGAAATCTATTCTATCCACTCTTTTTCATGTGATATCTTTCCCACATGATGGAAGAATGGTGAGTATTGATCAAATTTTATTTGTTGGCCCTGACTTGACAATCAACTCATTGAACTCCCTAAACGGTTCTTATGTGCAGTCAGTATCACCCCCGCCACAGGTCAATTATGTGGCATTTTCTCCCATGCCTTCCGTCTCCGATGAAGATGACTTGGATCTGGTAGTTGACATGTTAATCTCTTCGATAGGGCTATTATATCCTTATATCCTTACCCCTATTGTGGCCCTCGACATGTGTTCCTTCCAGAGTGTGTTTCTTCTGCCGAGTGAAGATCTCTTGGAATCCATGACCGAGTTTTGTCCCTTGACATGGTGTCATTCCAGAGCACTGTCCTCTTAGAATCTGTGATCAATAAGAGAGTTTTTTAGCATGGTTTTCTGATTTCAATCTCATTAAAAAATGAAACTAGCGATGAGCATGGTTTTCTAATTTCAAGCTCATTAAAAACTGAAAGCGGCATTGAGCATGGTATTCTTATTTCAAGCTCATTAAAAAATGAAACCGGCCTTGAGCATGGTTTTCTGATTTCAATGTCGTTAAAAAATGAAACCAATTGTGAGCATAGTTCTTGTTTTTGTGTCAATCTCGTTAAAAAATGAAACAGAGGTATGGGGATTGAATCTGGATTTTCGAGCATAGTTCCTTTTCTTGTGTCAATCTCGTTAAAAAATGAAATATTTTTCCCCCTCTTCGATTCATTCAAGTACTTCGTTATGTATAGTATATGAATCTTCTTTTCATCCTCCTGTGCCATTGGATGAACTGAATCTTGGGGGGCAATTCTTTCAACCTCTGGACTTCATGTTGAAGTTGTGCCGTTAATTTCTTAAGCTTGGGGCTAAGTACCAACCATCCCTATGTTATGCGTTGGGGAGTCCATGCATAGTTTTCTATGGTTAAATATTGTGTAAAAATGAAACCACCTACCTCAAGCATAGTTTCCTCTGATTCAAGCTTGTGTAAAAATGAAACTAGGTTCAAGCATAGTTTTGGCTAGTTTTAAGCTTGTGTAAAAAATATAATCTATCCCAAGCATAGTTTTGTTTTGTTTTAAGCTTCCGTAAAAATGAAATAAATCTTGATCTTAGTCTTTGTTATTTCTCGTGCTCATAAATACCTAAGAATGTAATCGAGTAAACTTTTATCACTTTTTTTGACTCATAAAGGTTATAGGAAAAAGGAATCCCCTGGAGTTCCCTTTAATCTATTTTCAGACTGTCTAAACATGAAAATATTGCCGAGCGATCTTTTTCTTTTCACACTCATAAAAGTGTTTGAAGAAAATGTTTGATGGGCAACAGGTTATCATTTTTTCAGTCTCATCAAACTAATTTACGAAAAAGGAACTGGGAGAGTTCTCTTTATGTGTTTTTTAGATTCTCTAAACATGAAAAAACCCCGAGTTTTATCTCTTTGGAATCGTTAAACAAACATCAAAAGACCCATATGGGACCGAACCAATCCTTCTTATGGTTCGTTAAACATACTCTGAAGGATGAGCTTATAGTTCAATCATATTTTATCCTCCTCAAGCTTGTGTAAAAATAAAGAGGTACTCGCCAGAAATGGTGGGGGAAAAATTGGGAAATAAATGTATATAAGCATGTATTATATGGAAGAGTCACTTTTGAACATGACACCCTTTCAATTGCTTTGTGTCTAGGTTGGAAAATCCACTTGTCTTTTGATCATACTCCTTTCTAAGATTACAAATTGGTCAGTGATCCCTATTTTTGAGTTAGTGTTTCCAAGATAGTTGTCATGTCATCAATATGTTCAAAGAGAAGTTCAACACGGAAAGCCTTCTATCGAGTCAACCATTTCTGCAGTCCTTAATCCTTCTATTGCATCGACCATCCCTAAGTCAATCTTAAATCATTTGTTACTCTGATCTACTTCAAATCTTGTTACCCGTTTCATGTCATTGATGGGGGATACATTAAGGCCCTCCTTTGAAAAGTCTTTTCCTGTTGACTTCAACTTGTTATCAAGGAATTAGACTTAGAAACTAATTGGTACCTTAGAAATTGCATGACTCAATGGAAATTTTCCTTGCTTTTGATAGTGGGTTTTCATCATTGAACCCTAATCGAGAGATTTCGCTGAGTGTTCGACTTCAGCTCATTAATTCAAATTCTTTGGATTGTACCAGATTACCTTGGGGGTCATTGACATTGATGGTGATTTCCCTCGCACTTGGTAACGATATTCATTAATGAATGGTAATCAAGTTCTTTCTACCATGTTCGACTTCAACACATGTATTTGCATGGTTAGATTTGTACTATAGAGTGATGGAGATGAAGACCCTGGATCTTTTCTGACATATTTAGGTTGTGTTGGAGTATATTTAGTTTGTACTGTTGCATAGATCCACATTGTATGTCTCACAACTATGTTCAAATTTGAGTCTTTAACACATAGATCTACAGTCTATTTTTGGTGTCTATCTTTAGATTTGAGTCATATTGGCATGGATCCACAGTGTATATTTGGTGGCCATGACCTGTCTTACTTGACATGGATCTTTGCATGTCAGAATTTATGCTTTGAGACATTTGTATTATGAGTATGGGAATGCCTACCTCAGTGATGATATATTATTGTACTGTATTTCCTTGTTTGTTGGCAGGTTTCCGACCAACTGTTCCTTGTTCCCTACACACACTCGACAAAGTATTTCATCTATCAATCTGTTATAACTTCATACATTGGGGAGCTCTCTGTTACACATTATTTTTGTCAACCTTATGATAGTTAATGATATAAACCTATATGTTTCCTTGAGAGGGGTCAGTGGCTTGAATTCCTAAATAAAGAAGGGAGAAGAACGTTTCCTGAGAGTAGAAGTTGCATTTCCCTTTGTAAAAAACCCTATTAAGGAAGTTTCCACAGGCTGCACTATATGAAGCGTGCGGCGATGCTTGATTTACTCACCCTTCTCTAAAGCTAGATTGTGGAGTTTTCGCAGGCTGCACTATAGCTAGGGTGTGAAAATTCTTGTACGTGGGAAAAACAAGCATCTTCTCAATGCTTCTAGAAGGAGAAGCTTCTATGGTGAGGTGGCCTCTGGATGGTTTGGATCTTAGTCTCTTTCATGATTTAGTGGGATCATCCTAACCTCCTCATCTTATCCTCTTCAACTTATAAAAGGAGAGGAGCTCTCATGGAGAAAGTTATTTTGTCTTTGGATTAGAAATTTGGCTTGATATAGTTAGCTTGGTTGGATTAAGCTTGATCTTAGCTTGAGTTTTGTAGCTTGAAATTTTTGGAGATTGAATATTGGCTTTGAGATTTGATTTGTCAAGATATATTGTCAGTAGCTATCAGATTTTCAGTCTCAAAATCTATGGAGCAAGAAGTGTGTGGGAAGCAAGGAACTGTTGGAAGGAACCTGACAACATCAAGGCATCTGATTGTATCTTTCTTCCACATTCTTTAATACATATACACTTTTCTTTCCTATATGAATGTTATTTGTTCATATTGTATGATTCCTTGATCACGTACATAGTTTCATATCAAATAGACTCTGTTATTCTTGTCTTCGTTGGCTTGTGTTTATTTGCAGACATTTCTCCATAAGCCTCGCRATGGAGCTTGGATTGCATTGGAAAAGTTGGATCTTCGATATTTAAAAGGTATATTCTAGATCCATTTCTCATTTGATAATTGAAATCTAAGGAAAGAGTAGTGTACTGTCTTGTTTTGTTCTAGTTTCGTAGTGAAGCTAGGGGGATTGATTTGTGTCTGCACTTAACAATTATCTCGATAACACTAACCCGGCATTGGTTTATGAACTAGTCAATACGATTCCATCATTATTCAATATGGTTGATCAAGCTATCCATTGGGTTCCATCATCAGTTGAGTCGGTCGATCAAGTGATCGATTTGATTTCACCTTCGATCGATCCCACTCTCCCCTTGGAGAGTGAAATTAAAGTGGTCGATCCAACTCTTCCTAGGAAGAGTGAGGATGTCACTCATGTATTTCTTGTTTCTACGGTTTCTTATGGACAAGGGGGAACTTCACCTGTCCCAACAGAACCCCCTCTGAGTAATGGGGCCATTCTTTTAGATTGGGGTGCACTGCTGGAATTTCTTCTCCCTTCCTATATACCTCTCCAAATCACTATTCAGGTTTTTGGTAGGGACGTTGCTCAGACTATTTTTGATGAGGGTGCATCAATTAGTATCCTATCCTCCATTTCTTGGTAAGCTTTAGGTTCTCCTCAGCTTGCATCAGTGACTCATAATCTGTTGGCTTCTAACAAAAGGGATAGTCAACCTTTAGGGATTGTTCCTCGGATTCCTGTTACTTTAAGAGGAAAAATTTTCTATATTGATGTAATGGTAGTCCACTACCCCAGACAAAAGACTCCTATACTAATAAAGAAACACTACAAGTGGATACTAACATCCCTTTGAAATCAGTTTAACCAATCAGAAAGAGAGAGGGAGAAATGGCATGATGTACCTTATTTTGAAGTTTGTCCTCGTTGCTTCCAATCCATGAGCTTGATATTCAAACTCCTTGGTCCAACTTGATACCTACAATGGGAAGTAAAGAGAAATGACTATCTCCTACTCTATAATATTAGGTAAAACAAATTCATCTACGGATATTGAAGCAACAATAGGCAAGCACATGAAATAATACACAATCTTGAAGGAAATAGGCCAAGTATATTCAAATGAGAACCAAAAGAGAATATTTACAGACCATGATTGATGCAACATCAACCTCTCCAATCTCTCCTCGTCTATTCCTTGCACGAATATACCAAGATCAAAATGATGATACTCTAACTAATTACTTCTCCCTTCTCCTTTCCCTCAATATATAAGCTTGAGAGGCACAACCACCATGATAAAATGAGGGATAAATTTGAGGATATGGATCCTTGATGTTTGGATCAGATCCTATAGTGAAGCCAAAGCATTGGGGTTGAACATAACCAACCCCATCTTGAGAGAGATGGCCCATATATAAAGGTGGAGGAGATCCCCAGTTTCACTCAACAAGAATGGCTCTCCCACAAAGTGAGAGACATGGAGCCATATGATAAAAGTGGCACTCCCCATACATGGGCAGGTTAGCATCAACACTCCCTACACATGGCAAGGGGGGAACCACCCTTCATAAATTCCAAAAAAAGGTTTAATTTTCCAAGGAAAAGGTGTGTTTTGACCTAGAAATGATGGGCTTCCTTCTCCCATATGACTTAGGGGTCATGAACAATTGTTTTAATGGTTTCAAGGGGTGGTGACACCTCACAAAGTGAATTTGACACTTGGGAAGGTGCATATGACAATTGTGACAATACATGCGACACTTACCAAGGTGCATACGTCACTTTCTGACACTTTCAACACTTGCAACACTTAGGGTGCGACACACAATTGTGACATTTTGATGTGTAATAGTTGGTAGCAATGGAACCAACAAAGAAAATCTTAACTTGAGTTAACATGGTGATTGTGCTTATTGGTGTCCGTGAGTTAAGGACTTGTTGGCATGCAAATCATATCCAATACAACTAGTGAGTTTTGGTTACAACACAAGGTCATTCAATGCCAATTCATTGGCATTCAATTCATAAAGGAAAAAAAAAACACTTGTATAAGTTAAGAGTGGGCACGACCCACCCAAATCTTTAATTTTGTGGTTAAAATCATTAATATATATTGTAGTGGCAAATCCTAAGGATTTTGAATGAGGAGTAATGTAAGTGAAGTGGAATTAGAATCCCATGGGATCGTATATCATTTAAGATTGTATATTAAGCGAGTTAGGATACAGTGTGATTATAGTCTATTTAAGTTTAATAATGATTGTTAGTAATTGAAAATAATAAAATAGAATTTTAAAGGATTTATTTTTAGTATGGATTATGGAGTTACAAATATATAGTTTATGGACAGAGCACAAAATAAAATAAAAATGTGATAGTGGGTGTAGACAGTTAATGTGTAGATCAATATTTCGATTGATCCAATGGTTGCGATACATCTAATAGATGTATTGAATACAAACAGTATGAACTCTTTGTTTAATGACCATAAAAATCGTAATGATAATTATAACATGTGAAATTCAATAAAGTTAACAAATTAATATACATGTTGAAACAATGGTTGCTAGATGGGGATGACGAGAAATGATAGAATGATAATTGATGTTGGATAATCCACTACTTGAACCTTTAACTTGTCATGAGAAAAATAAATATGGAATAATTAAAGAGCGGTATTTTTCTTAATATAATTTAACATAACAAGTGCAACAAACATGATGAATCTATTGTCCTTGACATGATAATAGTAACTATTATTTTAAATTTTTCTTTTTTGAGTGTTTGGTGATGTTACAAGAACTCTTTAACTACAAGAGAACTAGAGTTTGGTGTATCCAAGGGGTCTAATGAGCCAGTCACTAAAAATAAGATATATACTATAGTATTAACAAAGATTTAATGAGAGTGGCGCTATAGTTGCAACCCATGCACAAAAAATATAAGATTTAAAGATCTATTCTCGAATGCCCCTATTTAGCTCTATTTTGGAGAGCTCTAGTGCATCCATCGAGAATTTGTGTGGACATATCCTATCAATATCAACATTGAATATATGGAATAATAAGGAGGATACAACATACCAACGAGAGTGGATCCTATTATGTGTATGATGTATAGAATACCTAACTACAAGATATGGGTACTTGAGATGACCTGTATAAAGGGTTCCCATTAGCTTAAAACTACGAATTATCATCACAACTTAGAAGTCCAAAGAAGAAATTAGTGGGTCCATGTTGAACTCTATAAGAATGATGGTATGAGGAACTAAAATATTTGCATGGATGTGTTTGGAGAGCATCGAAACTAGGAATCTTTCTATCCAATGCCCAATTGTAACTCAAAGAATAAGGTACCCACATATCACATCCACAAAGAACAATAGGTATTTCCAATGAGTGAAATAGACATATATTTTCCCAGATGTCTTGAAATTGATGTTGGAAATATTACTTCTCAAGGGGAGTAATCATTGTGTAACCTTAGTTTAAATGAGACTCTACTTCTAGTGTCATATTGAAGCATGGTGCAACAAGAGTACTCTTAATTATATGCAAATATGAGACCATATCCATCCACCCAACCCTATAAGTGAGCATGGAATTAAATTTTCCTCTATCTTAAAGGTGTTGAGTGGAAATATTTTGTTTTCCCCAAGTTCTCTTGAAGCCCATGGGAGTCACAAAAATATCCCAATATGTCTAGTTGTTTTTAAAGGGCTTTCATTGAGTGTGATGTCAAGATAATGCTATCTACAAGAAGAAGGATAACAATATACACTCCAAAAAGCAATCAACCATATGTATTTCCCAATTTGTTTGTTATAAAATTCTCTAGTTCATTCAATGTAGAGCCTAAAAAGTTTAGGAGAGATAAAACAACATTGTTTAACTCCTATTGTTCTTTTGAATTCCACTATATCACCGACTCTTGTATGTATTCTACATGGAAATAAAGTGTAATCAGTAAATCTACATTTATAATATTGTAGATCAAGCGCCGTGTGTCCCTCCATATCGGACGATCATTATTCACTTTAGGACTTCAGGCTTTGGGAGTTTCGGGGCTTCCTCCGGAGTACTTTCTTTCAAAATTGCAGATCAAGCATCGCGTGTCACTCCATATTGGACAATCATTATTCACTTCAAGACTTCGAGCTTAGGGCATTTCAAATATTCCGCTCTCATTTTTCTCCAGAGTACTTTCCCTCGGAGTTGCATATAAGGTGCCATGCGTCCTCTAGAATGGACGGTCAATATTTACTTCGGGAATCCTGCCTTCGGGATTTTTAGCTCCTCCCCTCTCGCTTTCATCCAGAGTGTTTTCTCCCAAAGTCCACCAATCGTTGTTGTGTGTCCATCCAAATCGATGGTCTTCGTTCACTTCGAAGCTCCATCTCTACATGCATACCACCTCCGAGCCCTGAAGTACCAAAGTATGTGGAAATCATCAGTCTAGACATATGGTGCTCTCATTAGTCATGACACGTGGCATCCATCTGGCGATGACACATGGCACTTAGTCCAGGTACCTTTGGGCATATCATCTGCTTGTTTCCAAGTGACACATGTCACATCTCTTTTCATGACACACCAACATAGTGACATCAGGCCACCACGTTAGATCGTCCTCTAGGAAGTGTTCTTATTCAAGCACCAATATTAGCGCCATCTCCGTGCACAATTTTAATGGATCCTAGAATTGGCAGGAAGATAAGATTTAGTGGTGGCGCTAAATTTAGTAGGTGTGCCCGAATCGCAGAGCGCGACTAGATCAATGGCCACATTTCATTGAGGGGACGTAACATGCTTGAATGATAAAATTCTTGAGTGGTCCCGCAATTGAAACCATGGTATAGTGAAAGAGCTACGTGGAAGA
Organism: Picea sitchensis; assembly: GCA_010110895.2. NCBI lineage: Eukaryota > Viridiplantae > Streptophyta > Pinopsida > Pinales > Pinaceae > Picea > Picea sitchensis. The sequence continues at coordinate 32,589 of SNQJ01S0049760.1, read as the reverse complement.
AGGTGGTGAATTACGAGCTTAAAAATGATGTGGATCCAAACCGCCTTGGAAGGCCCCGCAATCACGTGCTTATATAATGATGAATCCAAGAGCAACACATGGTATTCCCCTAGGATTTAAGCCTTGTCTCGATCCCGAGGGTTTAGTTAATAAAAGAAAGGACTGGTGGTTGAAACCTTGACTCACTCCATAAATAGAAGGCATGTAGGGTTTGGCCAAGGAGACAGAAGAATTTCAGCTCAAGGTACCACGATGGATGATTTTTCCTGCAGGCCCATGCTGAGATGAGTTTGCGTCTGACAGGAGGATACAAACACAGTCTGATATAAGAATGCACAGACAAAAGCATTGAACGAGATAGCCAGGTCACACTCCTGGTAGTTGTGGACTACTCTGATTCTAAATAGATCAATTTAGATTTTGTAAAGTGGGGGTGTTTTTTTTCAGAGGCTGGAGAGCTGAGAGAGTTTTTAGGAGCAGGGATCTGTAATTTTTCAGTTTGTATGCCCGAGGGCTTGGATTGTAAATATATGTTATTGAATATTCCTTTGAATCATTTTTATCAGAACATCTTCTTAGTTTACACGCTATTTCTATTTTCCTTCCTATCTGAATGTAATCTCTCTGATTTATGGATCCCTAAGGCGATGGAGGATCTATTGCTATCATGCCCATCTTTCACGGTTCGTCATATTTTATCTGTTTTTCTTATTTTCTGAATGCAGTAATTGTGATTCATGGATTCCTAAGGCGATGGAGGATCTACTATTATCTTTCCCATGTTCATCGTTCATCACTCAAACCCTTTCTATTTTCCTTCTTGTCTGGATGTAATCTCTCTAATTTATGGATCCCTAAGGAGATGGAGGATCTGTTGCTATCTTTCCCATCTTTCATGGTTCAACAAACATTTTTTGTTTTCTTCTTGTCTGGATGTAGCATCTCTCTGATCTATGGATTCTTGAGGTGGTAGAGGATCTGTTGTCATCTTGCCCATTTTTCATGGTTCATCACTCAGATATTTTTTGTCTTCTTTCTTATCATCACCACCTAAATCCTTTTGTCTGATAGGCATTTCAAATGCCTTTCTTATTCATGATACTTATTACTACATAGCCCAATGGTCCCAAACTGATATGCAGTTACTTATGTTATCTTTTCCTCTCCCTGCAGTCTCACTGATCCACCTACTCAAACTATTTCAATCTTTTTACTTTTATTTTGATGGGTACTGGGCTTATCCTCTTGCAATCAGAGGGTGACTCTTAGTGCTAACACCATGGACCAGTGAAAATTAATTATTTAAATATAAATATCACAATAGATATGAAAACATAAGTAACGTCGAAAACTTAAGTACTCACAAACTTTGTGATCAACCCTTTTCTTCCTTTTCATCCTATCTTATGTGTTGATTTGGTTCCATTTTGTGTTCTTTTCTACAAAAAAACAATTAAAAATTAGCATTTGATATGATAAATAAATTAGATGTAGATAAAAGAATAAAAGAATGACTGCATACCTCTGATGCACGTTGTTGTTGGGATGCATCCTCCTATGATACAATTATGTTCATTTATTTTACCATCTCCTTGTACACTTTTTTGGACATCCCTACTGACATGTATTGGCTTTCCCCTCATTTGTAACTTGGAATTTTTATAATCTTCCTGAAAAATGAAAAAGCACAACATTTTTTTTTTAAATGGACATGAAAGTAAATATAGAAAAACAAATTAATTTGGTAATTATTAGAACATATTATAGAAAAACATGTTTAGTAATAATACCTTTTATATGATTCTTTTTTGTTATTGTAAGTTCATGTTATTGGAAGTCTCATTGGTCTCATTGACCATGGTTTCAAAAATGATTCTTTTGGTGTATGTACAACTTGATTCTTGGAGTCATTGGACTCATTTTTGTATTGTAAGTGGAAATTACATCTATATGTTCTTTCCACTATATCCCTCAAAGCTCTGTAAAAAAAATTGCCCCTCTCATTAACTTCAAGCACCACTCCATATGAAATGGTGAAAAAGTCGTCATAATCATTTATATCCTTAAAAAAAAAATCCTCTTAAGATGAGATTCCATTCCCGTTCTATCGGTCCATGCATAACATTAAAAAAATATGAAATCAAGTGTTTAAAACTTGTTAGTGATTAATGTTAAGAAATTCATTTTCAGTAAAAAGTCAAAGAAAAACTTAATGTTGATTACCGTTTGATCCATATGTTTCCTCTCTTTGCAACATTTCAATAAATATTTTATGCTTTCTTACACTCATATTGTGAACAATATTATTGAGTTTCTTCAAGTTTTTGCTCTACATGACATGCATTAACCAATACGCATCATTAATTTAAACTTACAAATATTTTAAATGTATTAAATTTTTAATAAAACTTAAATAAATTGTTTCTCTTTCTTCTTGGGATGAGCTACCATTACACTAACTGCAATAAGATGTTTTATTTGAACTTCTATTAGCCATGTTGTATAAAACAAATTAGGAATAATCCTAAATAGAAATTATGAAATTTGTATACAATCTAGTATTTCGGTGCATATCGTTAAACATAATGCATTGGGGCGTCAAAAATATATGGGCATGGGTCCATACTATTAGTCATTGCACACTGCTAACCCATATGCATACGAGATGAAAATCAATACTATGTTTTTTTACCAATCAGTCTTTTTCATAGATATATGCTCATGGGTGTGCTTTTCTATAAAGTAAGCATTGAGTCACCACCTCTGTACAATGCGCACTGGTGTGATTTTCCTATATAGTGTGCACCACGTACCGTAGAAACGTTTTTTGATAAAATTATTGACAAAGACAACATTGATAGGGATTGGGATCCAATGCAATGAGTGGTACCTTTGCAATGGAAACCAAACACCCCATATGCAACTAAATAAACCCTATAAAGATCTATTGCTTAAAAAAATAAACCCTGTAAAAATATATTGCTTTAAAAAGAGGGGAAAAGAAAAAAAAATAAAGCTACGACTTCCAATACCGAAGATAACTATAAAACCCTTTTTTTTTAACATGCATTGAAAATAGTTTGAATCAAATAGGGAAATATTGAAATGACCAGTAGAATGAAATCACATACTTGAAATTGTTGGAGTTACTTCACACACATCCAGGATTCATTTTTCCCAAGGTTTTTCCTTGTTTTTTAGTCATTATTAGTCATTATCCAGTCTCCTATTTTTTAGGGGAGAATATTCCACCTGGAGATTATTCTCTTTAGTTGACACTTTTGTTTGACTAGTTGAGTTGAGTCTAGATGTTGCATTGGTTTTGTCACCATGAAAAATTGGGATCATCACCATGATAATGTGCACTTGCCTTTGGATCATCACCATACTAGCGCATTACCCTTGATTCCTTGATCTAATCCTCACTACACTCTTTTCAACCAATTAACTCAAGACTGGTTGACTAGTTAACCTAGCTAGGTGGTAGTTCACTCCTGTAACTGCCTAAGAGAATAGACTAGGTGGCAGTTCACTCATGTAACTACTGGTGTGTGTCCATATCACTCTAGAACACCACTATCGAACATTTCTTCTCCTCCACTTTGCATTCGTTGAGTTATACAGAGTATATCATGTGTAAATTATTCATTATTCATTACGATTAATGAGAATTCTTCCATTCTTTTCTCTCCTGCTTCTTCTTACTCAATTTCTCTTTGCAAATGTGTGTAGTATTTTCTAGCTAGATCTATTCTATGCAGGTTCAACACATTTACATGGTATCAGATCCAATGGGCTGCTAAGTAAAAGCTACACCAAATTTTTTTGCCTATACAAAAGATTGAAGATAGCGGAAATATGGATTTCCAAAATTCATTCTTACACCTTACAATTACTTTGCATGGAAGGAGAAAATAGTCATACATCTTTGAACCAAAGGATTGTATAGGTTAACCTTGAATATAGACATAGAACCGACATCAGCCATAGAAAAATCCAAGTACTTAAATCGAATGGATGAAGCATTTAGAACAATTTGCAGTCTTATTTATCTCGATCTTCATTTTCACATATCTACATGTAAGACTCCCAATGAAGCTTGGAACACCTTGGAAGGTCTCTTTGGAAAACATGATGGGACAAGGGAACACATGTTGGAGGTGGAATTTCTCACATTGGATCCACAAAGATTCGACAATATCCAAGATTTCTTTACAAAATTCAAGGATTTATTGTCGCACCTCAAAGCTTGTGGGGTTGATAAATCTAAGGAGGAGAAACAAATGGTTCTCACCATTCTCTCCAAAATTGGTCCTGAATTCTCTATGTTCATGTCCACATTCCATTCAGTCAGATTCACCTCCGGAGCCACCTGGAATATGCCTTCTCTTGAGGACTTTATCGAATCCCTGACACAAGAGCAAACCAAGCTCATCAACATGGGAAAAATCAAAGGCCCAAAGGCGCATGCACTTACTATGAAAGATGGAAACCATCGATATCAAAAATATAAAGATAAAGACAAAAGGAAAGCTCATGCACATCTAAAGAAGGAAGGGTAGACAAAACCCTTCACTGATGCCTCTGGATCCAAAGGGGGGAAGGGAAGAAAGGGAGATAAATGCAGATACTGTCACAGAGGATTCCATCCTAAATCTGCATGCATGCAAAAAAAAATAGATCTAATGTCTCAACTACTTCAGCAAAACAACCTTGGAGATCAGGTTTCCAAGAAGAAGAAGCCAGAAGATCATAATCCCAAGAAAGGTAATTCTATCCATGCCTTGATTGCCATCAACTCCTCTCCCGATGCTTGGATCGTAGATTCAAGAGAATCACATCACATGGATGACTCAAAAGCATTCTATTCTTCATTGGATGCATCAAAAGGTCCTCCTATTCTAATGTGGGGGAACTCTTCAGTCGAAGTCACTGACAAAGGAAGGATTGAACTCACCAACGAAAGCTTCGAGAATGTGTTGCATGCTCCCAAATTTTTCGTCAAAATTCTCTCTCTGTATCAGATGAAGAATTCTGACATAGGAAAGAAAGTCATATTCACACCAAATGTCTTGGACATCTATGACATGTAAACCAATTCCAGTGTTTCTACCGGTGAGGTAAATCATCAATCTAGATTGTATAAATTTTCTGAATTTATTGAACCAGAATCTGCTTTACTACTTACCCATGCTAATGAAAGTAGTATGATATGGCACAAAAGGTGTTGGTGCAATTATTTGCATAATATATTACCAAACATAAATTATCGACCAAGATTCGTAATCAATAGAGTTGATGCACTATATGTGCCAATAACAGATAGGTTCATATGTCTGATGAGTATAGCTCAATCAAGAAACATAACACTATGTTTTCACACTTAATGATAACACTCTTCACACAATTCAAAAATTAGAAAGAAAAACTCATAAACAAGCATATGTTCTAAATTTATTGCTTAGGTGATGGACCTATTCATTGATGGCTCATGAAAGGAAAAGACGAATTTTGATTCTATCTCCTAGAGAAACTAAACTAACAACAATTAACACTCTGCACATTCTTAAAAGGGAAACTCAATCAAGTTTAAAAGAAATACCGGTCAAAGTAAAACACTCCATTGTAGGTGCATGTAGGGTGAGAGATGGAGGTCTTGATTGTGCAAGTGTTTGCAAGGTGTAACCTAATCAATTATGGAAAAGAAAGATAAGTGTAGTGGGATGCTCCATTATAGGCTCATGTATGGTGAAATATAGAGAATCCACTTGTTCCTAGATTTGCAAAGTACAACAAGCATTTAAAATGTTTAATCTAGCAAATGATATTCACACAAAAATAACAATTAACTACTCATAAATCATTGCACTCATACTGTACATAAAAATCTTACGCACTCAAAGTAATCACACATATGTATTGTATGTCATCAAAGGTATCACTGAAATATAATAGGACTGAATTTTAAATGCTACGATTAAGTACATAATTACTATGTTCACACACAAACATACACACAAAAATCCATAATTATAATTACAAATAAATACAATGAATCTTACATTGATTGGGTCGATGGGCCCTTTCCATACCAACAAGGAAGCTTAATAAATACTTACAGAGAAGAATATTTGAACATACACGTGAAATCCATGAATTGCAACTTATATCATTACTTGAGAAGTAGGTGTACAATCAACAATCTTCAAAAATCAAACCTACAACACAACAATTCTTTCTCCTTCAAGAACCAATCTTACAACATAACAAATCCTCCCGACTTAGACCTATGAGGTCATATTTATACATAAAATCCATGGAGGAATGAATGAAATCAAATCCCCAAACTAAGAAAATAATTTTCACAATTTTAGGATAGATCCCACAAATCTCTGTTTTTTTATCAATTTGGGCAGATTCGAGTTAGGGCTCCACCCATATCTCCCAAACCAATTCTAATTTTGAAAAAATTCCAACTATTACTCAATTTTCCATATTCTAGACAAAACCCATATCTTCAAATTTCTAGATTTGATACCATATGCACGGAAATCAAGGCGCAAGTTGGCAATTTGAGTTTTTTGCTAATTTTGGAAAAATCATTCCCCCTGAGCTGGAGGTCCACATGTGTGATATGGGTGAATTCGGACTCACATGTCCACATGTAAACATCATTCTGGACAAAACCCATGGGCCCGAGTGTCTTCTAGAAACATTCAAAAATTCTGAATTATGTCTAGTATCAGATTAACACAGTTGGTACCGAATTAGAACAGTTAGTACTGGAATCCTGTAGGCATGGGTTTAGTACCGAATGAACACAATGATGACTATGGGTACCATACCAATGTGATGGTAGTACCAAATGGAGCTAGTACCAGAATATGTGCAATCTGCTATTGGATGAAGCTGGTAACGGAAGAGGCACAGAGCTGGTAGCGAATGAAGCTGGAGAGTTGGTACCGGATGAAGATGGTACCAAAAGAGGTGGAGAGATGGTACCATATGGAGATAGAGAGCTAGTACCGGATGAAGTTGGAGCCTTGGTACCGAAATAGGTGGAGCCTTGGTATTGGAATAGACTGGGTACTGAAATAGTTGGAACCTTGGTACCAGAATAGGTGGAGCCTTGGTACCAGAATAGACTAGGTACCAGATCACACCATAGTTGCAGTACCATATCGCTCTATAATTGTAGTGCCAGAATAGTGAGGTACCAAATCAAGCTTCTTAAGATTCAAAGTGATTAGGATCATACATAATCAAGCATTTAATCGAATTAACTCAATAAAACTAAACAAATCATGCCTTAATCATGAGTTACCTCTTTATGCATATGGACAAGGTCATCAAGTGTATTTGTGGAGGAAATAGTCAATTATATACACATAGCATAGGTAAAATAGGCTCAAATAGAGGGTAAAATAAGGTAATAAAGGTGTCAAAATGGAGACTCAACATTCCCCCATGCTTAAGTCATTGCATGTCCTCATGCAACAATGATCTTCAAAATTTCAAAATTGATGGTACTCCTCACTCGATCAAACATTCCCCGACGTTCCACCCTTCTTCAACTCCTAAGTTCCTTCTAAACAATATAAACTTCATGGCCTATGATTCACACTTCTTACCCATAGAAAAGTAGTTATGACGAAAAAGTGGAGTCATGAGTAATAGATTAGATCTGGTAGTGATTTGACATTAAGTCTTATCCAATCTGTTTTGGATCATAGTTAGGAGAAAGGGTTGGATGCGACTCTAATATGATTATAGGATAATGGCCAATATTTTCCATAATGAATTTGACTAATAGGCCCCCCTGGCTACATTACCTTTAAAATAAAAGTGATACAAGCATAGTTTAGATCTCATTTGAAGAGAGGAACACATAAAAGAATACATCCCAAGATGATTAACTTGTTTCTTATCCAAGTTTTTAGATATGAAGCTCTTCTTTCTTCTGTAAGGTGAATTACATATACTGAGGGTCCCACTTCTCATGCAAACCTATTTTTTTTAAATAAAGAACTCTAAAGTGGATACTTGAAGGTTCTTAAGAACATCATCCAAGAGATATAAAGGTCATCTCCTAGCCTTGATTTGATAATGCTTCAAAATGAGAACCAATGGTTTTTGTTCATTTTTAGGTGTGCCACTTTATGTTTTTCAACTCCCTTTACCCGACATAACCCTGCTACCAGTAGGCCTGTTCAGTACCCCGACAGGTTTACCTTAGTACCATGCAAGCATGGCCCTGGTTCCAGCAGGCATGTTCAGTACCTCTGTGGGTTTACTTGTACTTCATGATACTTCCCTTTTATTATATTACTCAAAATATTTAGAATGATGTATATTGTTCATTGACAGCTTTAGAGTATAAGGAAGGCAGGTGGTACGAGAGTGTTTTAGAGTTATTAGGAACATAATTAACTGCTTTCAATTATCCCAAGGGTGACATCATCCACATTAGACTTAAATCTCAACTATTCAATGTATAATGGAACATCTTGGATAATTACTAAGAGGTCCCTCTAGTTAATCCTATTAGGGTTCTCATGAAAGTTCATTGAGGTTTTGCAAGGGTGGTCCACCACATGAGGTTTTCATCAATACATCCCAAGAGAAACTTGTAAAGATAAAATTGGATAAGAACTTGTTGAATCAACTAGGTTAGTATTAGGCATAATGGTGCCACCACTTTTCAATGGATATTTTAATTAGCAATCACTTTTTCAAAATGACGAGGTAATAAGATAGGTGCACCCATTATCATATAGAGCTAAATGTGAAAATATATTCTTAAGGGATAGAAAGGATGATTCATTTAGGGGTGGGTGTAGAAATGTAGGAGGAAGATGTACATGAGAGTAAAGAACAATTCAACACAAGACTTAAATGATCCTTGATAGAAAGAACATGAAAATATTAGCCCATACCTCAAATTACCTGAAGTGAAAACAATGTTAAACACATGACAAAGATCATATCACTTTGGCATCAATACCAGATAAGTAACAGAGCAGGTTTCTACAGTATCGGAACAAATAGTACTGCAACAAGATAGTACTGGAACAAGATAGTACCGAAACAGAGAAGTACTAGAACAAAGCGGTTCTGAAACATAATTTTGCAGTACCAAAACATAACAGTACAGAAACTGAATTTTGCAGTACCAAAACAGAGCAGTACCGGAACAGAAAAATGAAAATAAGTAACAAGGGGCAGAAACAAAGTGACAATATGAATGATTTCTATACGAGGAGATGTATACGAGGGCTTGAAAAAGTTCATGGTAGAAAGCGTGCAATAATTGAGGACATGAGGATGTATGAGAGTAACCACATGTTTATTACATAATTAGTCTAATTCCTTAATAAAACGAAAAATGTTTGAGTTTATACCTCCTATTACTTGAAGCATTTAAATTGAGAAGCAAAAAACTTTGAATATAGGGTAAGGACTACCAACATATCCTTACCAGTACCGGATCACCTTAGTACCAGATGAACACAAATTTCTTTTTGCCCAGTACCAGAATAACACAGGCTGAGCAAAGAGCCTCTCCTATAGTACGAGATGAACGCATATTTTTTTCCAGTACCGGATGAGCGCAAAGTTTTTCCCAGTACTGGATGAATGTAGAGGTGTGGTCCAATACGAAATGAGCACATAGGAAAACATTGTATTCCAATACTTAAGGAGGATTTGACACAATACTTGGTGGTAGTGCTTTGTAGATTGAAACTTTGTAGGTTGCACTTTGTGGATGTTATTGGTGTTTTATGCAAACTGGAATTTGTAGACTTCTCCTTGTGGTTGGCATACTCTGAGTATCAATATGTAGAATATTCTAGCAATCATTGTTGTTGTAGGAAGAAACATATGAATTTGTTGAAGTATCATGCTGGAGAAACATTGCTTCTGTTGCCACTTTTTTATTAGAAAATAAACCTAACTACTGCTGTCTTAGCAACCACTCCCCCATGCCTGAGTTTTTGCATGGCCTCATGCAAACAATGTGAGATGTTAAAAAATGGTTTCTCGGAGGGTTACAGACATCTGCTAAAAACAAACCAATAGAACTAATTAAAACTAGATTTTTATTCATGCTTACAAACAGAAAATTTAGGGAAAATGTCAAAAATTGAATTATTAGCTATGAATAAAATAGTTTGGAATTAAAATTCAGTTTCAATTTCTATTAAAAAGATCACTTAGTTGATCATCCTTTTGAAATAGTGGTTTGAAAATAGATAGGTAATGATAAAGCACAAATGCATCATTTTTAACAACTTAAGGAAAAAGAAGAAATTTGAAGAAACAGGTCATGAAACACTCCCTTAAGTGTTATCTTCTGTTGACAAGGATGCCTTCTCCACTTTTGAAACCCTTCCAATATTATGTGTGCATTCAAAGGATGAAGAGATTACCTTCTCATAAAATTCCAAACAAAATTATCACAACTTTTAGAAATAAATCTACTATAGGAACAGAAGATCTTAAACCGATTGCTTTATTAACTTTTAACATTCCTATCTATGAAACGTATGAAAGATATGTTGCATTGTAATTATGTGCAACATTTATTTATTTATTTACCTATCCTACTCTAATTGAACAAAAGAAAATTTCCTTCAAGTATAGGAATACTTCCAGTGAAGCCATGTGCGTAACAGGGTTAGAAATATATCCATACTCAGGTTTAAAAGATGAATTTTAATGCATACATGAGAATGAAGAACCAACTTATTTGATGATGAGATCAAGAAATAATGAAAAAGAAAAGAGTGGTGTGACCTAATAACTAATTGAAACCATATTTTGATAGGATCTGTTATCACACTAAGTCACCTTGGGTCTCTTAGTTTGTTTTTGTTAAAAATAAAAATTAAAAAAAAAAAACCTTAGATTCTTATTTTCTCTTTAAAATAAATTTCTCATCCATTAAATGTTATTTATGATAGGACCCCTTAGGATGACTAAACCTTTGATTCATATCTCATGTGTTGATCCACAATTCAATTTTTTGTCCTTAAACCCTTATGAGCTCATGGTCTATTCTTTATGTCCCCTCTCGTGATTCATACCTAGGTTGATACCTCCCATGACCAGGCTGATGTGACACACCTCTCTCCTCACTCATGACCTCACATGCATACCTCATCATCCCCACTCACCTATCCAATCATTTTTTGATTTGGAGAACGTTGCCCACTCAGCAAACATTTCTGTAGTGCCTGTCACATTTATCATTCATCCACTCCAAGTCATGATTTCCATGACTGATACCTTAACCCTTGTTTTTAGTGCCTGAAGTCGGTTGAAATGATTTCAAAATGTCTTTCATTTATGATCCTTTGTAATGGTTTCTAAATTTGAAAAGTTCAGCAGTGATGCACTGCGTATGTTTGCCAGTTTAGATCAGATGATCACATGTCCACTAAATCTGATGCTGTGAGAGATTTCAAGGCCAAAGTTTCCTCAATATCATCCCAAGTTCACGTTGGGGAGCTCAAAAGTTGTCGACTTCATAGTAATCCTATGCAACCTCCTTTGCATATTAATTTTCATAAGAGATTTGTGCTCGAGTTTCAATTTGCTAAGCTTGCAGGGTAGTATGGGAGCCATATTTTCTTTCCTGTAAACATGTTCACTCATATCCATAGTCTGATTATTGTGGTTAGTTATAGCCTTTGAAAGTTACAGGCCTGAAATAGCCTATCCTCTGTGTATGCGTTGTGCTACGCAAAGGTTCTTCAAACCTCTCTGATTATCCTTTGCTTCTTTTCATCCTTTATGAAGAGTCATTTCGGAATTAATTCCTCATAGTCTACACTATGAAAACCTGTATAAGCCTGAAGGTCCATTTCTCATAGCCAAGTTCATTTTCTAAGCACTGTTAATTTGAAGGGCCATCCTTGTGCATTTGAGACTTGAATTGAAGTTTTTTGGTCAATAACACCCCTTACAGCCTCTTAAGAACCCTCTTTCTGAGTCGTGGAGACCCCTCAGTCAAAGAAAGCACACAAAGGTGGCAAGATAGTTTGAACAAAACCTATGGACATGCACCTTTTTGACACAGAACCCATGGAAAGGGAAATGTTTTAGAGAGCAGGATGCCTCTCTTTCTTCCAGAACATGCAGAGAGGCCACTCAGAAGTAGCAAAACAATTTGCACTAAATTTTGATGGCAAGAAAACTAGAGTTGGAGATTTGGAATTTGAGGTGATTGAGGCCTCCATCTTAGCTACAACATGGATTTCCATTTCAAGAGAAAATTGGTTCAAGGCCATGGTATTGAGTTCACCTTTCGTTAAAGATATTTTCAAGCCTGAATACCGAGACAATGTTTTATCTAAGAGTGTGCCAAGGAATCAGTTGATTGACCAGTTTGACAAAATGTTGAAAATCATACAGAGATATTTTAGTTGTGAAGGGAGATTTAACACCCTGTATCATTACCACATAAGGTTGTTGTTGCATTTTACTGGTAAGGTTCAGATGAATATTCCATTTTACCTGCTGAGAATTATAGGTAAAATGGCAGATAGGGTGCAAGCCAAATCTAAGGATGTGGACTCCAGTCTTTTCCACTTTGGATTTATTAGGATGCTTGTCTCTGAAGAGTTGGGAAAGAAAGAGATCTCCTGGGAGAATTTTTTGGTCACTTCTCACTTCAAGCTGGACACAACACCTACCCCCCAATTACATATTGTAGGCTCTTCATCACCTACCAGTACTAAAACAGGGATAAACAAGAAGAGAAAGGGTAGAGCCCCTATTTCAGAGATAAATAAGAAGGTCAGGGAATATGAGGAGGAAGTTTGTCCTTCCCACACAGATATTTCTCACCACCACCTCCACTAGGGTTAGAAGAGGTTCCATCTTCTACCAAGGTGACATCAAAAAAAGGGAAGAAGCTTCTCTTTCCCTCTCCTCCTCCAGCAGTTTAAATCAAAGGTAAAAGACCTTTCACTAGGTCATCAATTCCTAAGGGGGATTTCAAAGGACAACCTTTACTAGAAACCCCTATACATAAGAAGAAATGGAAAGGCATTGAAAAATCTGTAGAAAAGAAACAAGAAACCCCTGTACAAAAAATCAAGGGTAAAGGTACCAAAATACCTTTGGAGAGGGAAGATGAAATACCTGTGAAGGATTGTAAAAAACCTATGAAAAATAAAGAAAAGGTTGTTGTGCAAGAGAAGAAGCATAAAGGAAAAGGTTTTGAGAAGACTAGTGAAACATGCAAGGAAACTTTTGTACATATGGAATAAAAGGACAAGAAGAAGCATGCTAAGACTGCACATGTCCCCAACCCCCTTAGTAGCCAGACCTACAAAAGACTTATTAAGTAGCTTAGGGATGCAAGGAGATAAATATCTGATCTCAAAGTAGAAGACAAGGTCCACTTGGCTCAGATGAATGAGCTCATGACTAGCTACAACCATACCCTAGACTTGGCAAGGTTAGCAGTGAGAAAGGCTCTGCCTCTTCGCAAATAGCTGAAGAATCTTTACAGACAGAACAGGGGTTTCCAAGCTCAGAACAAGAAGCTAAAGGTAGAACTGAAGCATTTCCAGAATGAAGTAACCCAGAATAATTTACAAGTGTTGGTTGAGGCTGCCATTGAAGATGACAAACCAGTAGCTAAGGAGAGCACAAACATACCGAAGAAGCCTACCAGTGCTAAGAAGAAGAAGTCTATTGAGTTACTTGAAGACACTCTTTCCACCAGAAAGAGTGTGAGGCTAAGTGTTAAAATGACAAAGTAGTTGGTAGTGGTAAACCCCATTTTTGAGAGTTGTTCCTTCTTGGGAAGGTTAAGTGATATGCACATATTAAGTTTTTCCACCTATACAGGCTTCTATGTGTTTAGCTATCTGAATTTTGGAATTTTTTGCTAAGTACTAGCTTCACTAAGTGGTAAAAGCACCTAAGTAAATTGATTTGTCATCATGGAAGGACACAAACAACTCTACACACGTTCAGGAGTCAAATACACTGCATTTTGGCATAGCTACCTAAACCCTTATGTAGACGCAGCGTAGGTGGCGTTGCGTAATATTTTACAGAACACAGAATTGTCATACAGGCGCTACCCACATGCCCTGCGTAATACCTTACAGAGAGCAGGTTCACACACAGGCGCTACTCAATTTTGCAACATAGGACAAATGTAGCCGTGGATATACAGCACAGGGGTGCTACCCACAAGTGCTACCTTCTCTCCCATTTCCATTTTAGGGGGCGCTACACATAATTGCTACCCAAGGGAGTAGCCAACAAACACCAGGGATCTAGGAAGACTAAGCCAATAGTTTTGGATAAGCTAATAATGGAATAAATGATAGAAGTAGCAGTTGGCGTGAAGAGGACAACTACAAGATCTAAAGGGACACATGGAAAAACATGAGCTGAGCAGCAAAAGAGGACCAAAGCAGTTAAAAACATGATTGGGTTTAGTCACCAACACTTCCCTGTTTTATAGCATAGGTTGTTATCTTAGTTGTTAGAATAAATAAATGTTCTGATATTTTTAAGGAAAAGAGTCCAGCTCGTACCTCCAGTTGTTGCCTCCCTTTCTTGTTATAAATAGATAGATGAATTGCTTTAATAGGTTCGGATGGTAGAGCAAGGCTCCCAAGAAACTGTAATATTTTTGATAAAGTGACTGTGATCTAGTATGTACTGGACTTGAGACTTTTTGACTAATAGAAATCAGCTCCTATTTCAGACTATTTGCTTCTAATGCTAAATGTTCATATCTAAATGCTTCATATGGATGACTATGGTAATGATATGATGGATGTTTGATCATTTTATTGTCATGGTGTTTACTTAGCTCCTTAGTTTCTAATTTCAAGAAGATCTTGTTTTAAGAAACTTTCTTCCTTTGGGCTTTTGTGGACCTGATGTTTGTAGTAGCTCTTACATTCCTCTCATTCAATTCTTTTTTCTATCCACATTTACTCCCAAACTACTGGTTGAAATTAGTCAATACCTTATTTGTTGTTACATGTTAGCCCTGTTTCTGAGTGAGGATATTATCATTTCGAGTTTTTTTCCATTCGACCTTTCAAAAAACACTCATACTTTCACATATCATCTGATGGGTATTGGGCTTACCTTCCTTGCAATTAGAAGGTGACTCCTAGTGCTAACAGGATCACTATATTATTGTTTCTCTTCTTTGTTTAGGTCACACTAAATGTCCTCCTCTACCATGCTATGTAGATTATCCTCTTCAAGATGATTGGCATTTGGAGTACATACATGATCTGATGAGAGGGATGCTAAGGACTCCTCAATCTCGAGCTCCATTAGTTTCTCTCCATTTAATTCTATCCATGATTATTTAGTCTCCTCAACTAATTGACAAGAGGCATCTGACGAGACTTCTAAATCTTTCTGTGGAGAGACAACTAAATTCTTGACTGTTGTCAAGATATACTCTTCCTGAGAGGAAAATATCCTAGCTACTGCTAGAATGCGAGAAAGTTCCTGGAGGAACATTATTCAATCTCTTGATCATCCTTGAATTACTCTAGCTGGTTGATGATCCCTGTCTCACAACACAAATTAGTACTCGAGGGTTCTTACAACACCCCAAAAATGATTTATCATCAAAGATATGAATTTTAAAACTATTTTCAAAAATAAAACACACCAACTAGAACTCCTTACATTATTGGGACCCTGCTATCACCAGGTTATCTATTCGCACAAGCTAGCCCATCATGAAAGCACAATTTTTCATAAAGGAAGGAAAAACACAATTGCATTAAAAGAAGAGAGGACAACCTAAATTTGGAGCAAACCCACTAAAGTGGATGCATGGGATCTTCCCTTACGTCTTACCATATTCTCTCCGCCCTTAGTTCATCCATAAAGCCAATCCAAAATCATTAAAGAAATCTGATTCAAACACTACCTATTACCGTTTATAACTCCTCAACAACAACGCTAAAATGTTGGTGCAATTATTTGCATAATATATTACCAAACATAAATTATCGACCTGGATTCATAATCAATAGAGTTGATGCACTATAATTGTTGATAACAGATAGGTTCCTATGTCTGATGATTATATCTCAATCAAGAAACATAACACTCTATTTTCACACTTCAAAGATAACACTCTTCACACAATTCAAAAATTAGAAAGAAAAACTCATAAACAAGCATATGATCTAAAGTTCTTGCTTATGTGATGGACTTGTTCATTGATGACTCATGAAAGGAAAAGATGAACTTTGATTCTATCTCCTAGAGAAACTAAACTAACAACAATTAACACTTTGCACATTCTTAAAATGGAAACTCAATCAAGCTTAAAAGAAATACCGGTCAAAGTAAAACACTCCATTATAGGTGCATGTAGGGTGAGAGATGGAGATATTGATTGTGCATGTGTTTGCAAGGTGTAACCTAATCAATTATGGAAAAGAAAGCTAAGTGTAGTGGGATGCTCCATTACAGGCTCATGTATGGTGAAAGATAGAGACTCCACTTGTTCCTAGCTTTGCAAAGTACAACAAGCATTTAAAATGTTTAATCTAGCAAATGATACTCACACAAAAATAAAAATTAACTACTCATAAATTGTTGCACTCATACTATACATAAAACTCTTACTCAAAGTCATCACACATATATATTGTATGTCATCAAAGGTATCACTGAAATATAACATGACTGAATTTTAAATGCTATGATTAAGTACATAATTATTATGTTCACACACAAACATACACATAGAAATCCATAATTATAATTAAAAATAAAATACAATTAAGCTTACCTTGATTGGGTCGGTGGGACCTTTCCATACCAACAAGGAATCTTAATAAATATTTACAGAGAAGAATATTTGTACATACACGTGAAATCCATGAATTGCAACTTATATCATTACTTGAGAAATAGGTGTACAATCAACAATCTTCAAAAATCAAACATACAACATAAAAATTGCTTCTCCTTAAAGAACCAATATTACAACATAACAATTCCTCCCCACTCAGACCTATGAGGTCTTATTTATACATAAAATCCATGGAGGAATGGATGAAACTAAATCCCCAAACTAAGAAAACAATTTTCACAATTTTAGGATAAATCCCACAAATCTGTGTTTTTTATCAACATATTCGAGTTAGGGATCCACCCATATCTCCCAAAATAATTCTAATTTTGAAAAAATTCCCACATTTTACTCAATTTTCCATATTCTAGACAAAATCCATATCTTCGAATTTCTAGATCTGATACCATATGCATAGAAATTGAGGCGCAAGTTGGCAGTTTGAGTTTTTTGCTAATTTTGGCAGAATTGATGCAGGACGGCCACCCGCACGTCCGCAACCACCAGGACCTCTTCTTCCCAAGGCCTGAAGAGTTGAACTACTCTTCAAATCCCTTATCAGGACCTTCCCACCCACAGGATACTCTCCGACAAATTTCTTTTGGCTTATCGGAAAATCCACCTCACGCATTTGTGGGTCTTGATAACACAAGATCGGGTCTCACCAAACCCCGAATCCCGATGCGGGTCAATCGCTGATTTCCTCCCCCTTTCTATCGGAGTTTTCCCTATCAGAGAATCGCTACTCGTGATGTTGGCAAGTTGAAATTCCAACCTTCAAACCCCGATGTGTCGATTTCCCGATACACGTGTGGACCTGACATCTCCACCTTCTATACTTCTATTGGGTATTCGGAACTCGTGGGATCGCGAGTCCTGACGTCGTTGGACTCGGGACATGCCTTCCCCTGATTCCCCATATGAGGCCACCTGTACTCCACCCGCACCTGTGGTCCCACACTGCCACGTCACCGTCGGAATATCGCGGATCGCGAATCCAATATGCAAGTGTTTTCTGTCTTTGGGAACCTCGATTTTCCGAACCCCGCTCTTTGGGATCTCTTGACACAAGTCCCACACGATCAACGGTTCCAATCCTATCAGGATATCGCGGATCACGATATCACAACTCTTGCTGCTAACCCTTGGCGCTTCCCCTTGAGAATCCCCGATATGCGATGCCACATGCAGATCCAACGGCTCCCTTTGCCTCGAATCAACGACTCTGCTCTCGTCGGAATGTCACTAATCGTGATTCCGTTTTACATAAATCCCTCAACCACGGAACCTCCGATATCCCAAATTCCAAACCTCCAGGGTCTTCTCTGTTCCTCCAGGCTTAAAACCTGCACAACTTTTCGAGATACGACGGTTGACGGGATTTCGCAAGGCTCCTCGACAATCCCAACCGTCGACCTTCCCTCTTCAAGGACTCCTTCCGATCTAAAGCTCCTTCCTACTCGAACCTTCTTCGAACCTCCTCCTAGGTTCTCCTCCACGGTATCACTAAAGAACTATCCCTCCTGAGCTTGTCAACTCCGATTCCTTCATAGAGACTTTGCGCACACTCTTCGTGCTCGACCTTCAACAACTCCCCTAGTGTTGAGTCTTTTAGACTCTGTGCACCTCCGGCAATAGTAGTCTATGCCTTCTTTTGCTCAGCTTAACAACTGAGACTTTTAATTCTGCCTGTGCGCTCTTCGCACGGCTTCATCGACAACCCTATAACTTCTGGGTGAATGAGAATAAGTGTTTAACTATTGAGCCTTCATCAACGTACTCTTGCGAATGAATTCAACTACACTCTATGCAGGAATCTCCTAGCTCAGACAGAGAAACAATTGAAACTTATTCTCTTCTCTCCCTCTCTCAGACTTCAGTTAAAAACCTGAAATCACATGCACAACATATTCAAAGCACATGCATAACCACAAAGCAAACATTCATGAGCAAATAAACAACATACACAAAAAAACAACACCGGCCATGAAATTGAATCAAAGACTCGCTTCTATTAATTCAAATCTGTACATGGGGTTTCTGCATACAATTTCTCTGCTTGCTCTCTCTTCTCCTGAATGCTTCTAAATAATGTTACAATGTACAAGTGAGGGTGTCTATATCCATTTTCCCTCTCGAAAACTGAAACTGTCTAATCTAGACTTAAACATCTATCTACCTGCATCAAATCTATTAAATGCCTTCCTATCTACTCAGGACGAGAGATTAAAGGCTCAAGGTCCCCTTTACAATACAAGTGTGCCATCTCTTAATGATTCATTGAAGACTTGTGCAACAATCCCAAAGCACTTTTCAAAAATTTGGGTTTGTTTTCCCAGCTGATCTCCGCTTGATGTGCTGGCTCGCTTGTTGAGTTGGCAATTCTCTTACATCATACTCCTTGGCTTGAAAATTTTCATGGGATCCTATCGATGAGCTCCTGC
>SNQJ01S0049760.1:2886-13225 GCA_010110895.2 Picea sitchensis | reverse complement strand
AAAATTTTCATGGGCTCCTATCGATGAGCTCCTGCATGGTCTGTCCATGCTTCTGTATCACTGCTTCATTTTCCCAGCTAGCATCTTCGACTGGGTGATTCTTCCATTTCACCAGGTACTCGAAGTACTGCTTTCGCTCAGTCTTCTTTCCCATTCACTTGTCCAGTATGCACTCCATCTATGGCTTCTCTGCAACTGGTAATTGCTTCTGCCACTGGATCACTGGTTCCTCAGTTCTAGTCTCTACTTCTCCAGCCCTGTATGGGTATAAATATGAAACATTAAATATTGGAGATATCCCGATGCCATCCGGCAACTCAATCTCATAAGAATTTTCTCCAAATTTCTTCAGGACTCTGCATGGCCCAATTTTCTTCATTTTTAGCTTGTTATATGTTCCCCTTGGGAACCTTTCCTTTCTCAAGTGTGCCAGAACTAGATCACCAACTTTGAATTGAAGTTGTCTCCGATGCTGATCTGCTCTGTGTTTATACTCTTGATTTGAGTCTATCAATCGCTGCTTCACCCTGCTGTGAAGTTCCTTCATCACTTCAACGAATTCTTCTGCGCTAGCACTGCTAGTCACAGCCTGTTCTGACTCCCTGAGTTCAGAAACTCCCCTCGGTTGTGTCCCATACACAATCTGAAATGGACTTTTTCCTGTACTCTGATTCACAGAATCATTGTATGCAAACTCTGCCTGTGGCAATATGTTGTCCCAACTGCTATGGTGCTCTGTCACCAAGCTCCTCACCAAGTCTCCCAAGATCCTGTTGACAACTTCCATCTGTTCATCTATCTGCAGATGATAAGCTGAACTAAACGCCAAGTTAGTTCCCAGATTCTTCCATAGCGTCCTCCAAAAATGACCTATGAATTTCGTATCCCTGTCCGAGACTATGCTTCTGGGCAATCCATGAAGTCTAACAACCTCTTTGAAAAACAAGTTTGCGATGTGCGTTTCATCACTGGTATTTTGACATGGAATAAAATGTGCCATCTTCGAAAACCTATCTACCACCACAAAGATGGAATCAACACCTCTCTGCGTCCTCAGCAAACCTAATACAAAATCCATGCTAATCGCTTCCCATGGTCCCTCCGGTATGGGCAATGGCTGATAAAGACCTGCATTCTATTTCCTCCCCTTCGAATGCTGACAAATTTGACACCTGCCAATGAACTTCTTGACATATGCTCACATGCCTGGCCAAAAATACGATTCGCTCAGCTTTGCGAATGTTTTTCCGTGGCCAAAATGTCCTGCTAAGCCTCCACTGTGTTTTTCCTTTAGTAGATTCTCCCTCATGGAGCAATTCGGAATACACAGTTGATTGCCTCTGAACAGCAATCCCTCCTGGAGCATGTAGTCGATCCATGGGCTCCGATCCCTGAGAACGGGATTCTCAGCTGCTTCATATGCTTCTCCAAAGTCTGCATCTCCTGCGTACATGTCCTTCAGATTCTCAAAACCTAATGTTTTGACTTGGAATTCCTGCAGCAACAAACATTTCCTGCTCAAAGCATCAACCACTTTGTTAGCAGTTCCTAAAATGTGTTTGATCACAAACGTAAAATTTTGCATGTACTCTACCCATTTTGCATGCTTCTGATTCAACTTCTCCTGTTGACTGTTGACTCACAAACTGCAATGCATGATTATCACTATACAATACAAATTCTTTCAGGATCAAATAATGCCTCCACTTCTTTAATGCCTGTATGATGGCATAAAACTCTTTATCATACGTGGAGTATTTTAGCTTTGCTTCATCCAACTTCTCACTGAAATATGCAACTGGCCTGTCCTCCTGACTCAAGACCGCTCCTATGGCATATCTGCTCGCATCACATTTCACCTGAAATGTCTTCTGAAAGTCCGGCAACACCAACACTGGTTGTTCCGTGATCTTTCACTTCAACAGATTGAAGCTCTTCTCTGCTTTTGTTGTCCAATGAAAAGACTTGTGTCACTTCTTCACCATGTCCATCATTGTTGCGCTAATTCCACTAAAATTCCTAATGAATTTACGGTAGAAACTTGCCAAACCATGGAAACTTCTCACCTAGAAAACATTTCTCGGTGATGGCCAATTCTTGATCACTTCCACCTTACTCAGATCCATGTTCAACTCATTTGCCGAAATCACAAAACCCAAATAAATGAGCTCTGTCTTCATAAATGAGGACTTCTTCATATTGATCAATAGCTTCTCCTGCTGTAGCTTCCTCATCACAATGGCCTAATGTTTCAAATGCTCAGCCTTAGTCTTGCTGAAAATCAGTATATCATCCAGATATACGACAACAAATTTGTCGATGAACTCCTTCAGGACTTCATTCATCAGTCTCATGAATGTGCTCGGTGCATTTGTCAAACCAAACGGCAGGACCAACCATTTGTACAAACCTTCATTTGTCTTGAATGTTGTCTTCCATTCATAACCTTCCCTCATGCAAATCTGATGATATCCACTCTTAAGATCAATCTTTGAAAAATAATTTTCCCCACTCAGGCAATCCATCAGATCATCCATTCTCAGCACTGGAAATCTGTACCTGATGGTGATTTTGTTAATCGCTCTAGATTCAGTGCACATTCTCCAACCTCCATCCTTCTTCGGACTAAGCATGGTTGGAACAACACATGGACTCAGGCTTTCTCTGACCAATCCTTTGTCCAATAGCTCCTGGACCTGCTTCTTGACTTCCTCATTTTCCTGTGGCGTCAATCTGTATGCAGCCTTATTCGGAAAACTGGCTCCTGGTATGAGGTCTATGTGATGGTTTATGCTCCTCATCGGTGGTAACAAATGAGTTAATTCGTCCACTATGATGTCAGCGAACTCTCCCAGCAGTTCCTGAATCTCTTCCAGCAAGTCGTCCACTCTTGTGCTAGTCAGGACAATCCTTGGTTTCCTGACCACAAAGAATTGTGGATCTTCCTTCTTCTCCATCTCTGTGAGAAGCTCCTTCCCACTCATGAGAAGTATTGTGTTGGTTACTTCCGGTTTCACTTCCTTATCCTTTATCGGAAGCAGTATGTGGGTCCTCCCATCCTTCTCCAAAGTATATGTGTTCATCCTTCCGTCATGAACCACCTTTCGGTCATATTGCCATGGTCTACCTAGTAACAAATGACATACATCCATGGGAATGACATCACAAAGAATTTTGTCATTATATCCCCCAATCTTAAATTCAACTAAACATTGTTTAGTGACACTCACCTGATGACCCTTCTGTATCCATGATACTTTGTATGGACTCGGGTGATCAGTTGTTTCCAGCTCCAACTTTTCCACCATCTCGGTTGAAACGAGATTATCGGTGCTTCCACTGTCCACAATAACCTTGCACTTCTTATCCTTGGTTTTGCAGGCTGTCCTGAACAGTCTGGCCCTCTAAGCTGAACTTTCCTACACCTCTTCCTTAGGTGTCAAAAGGAATTTTCGCATCAGAAGTGAGCTTCCACTTTCTACACATTCTACTTCAGCATCGTGCCTCTGTGCCTCAGCGATGTGAGCTTCTCCTCTGTCCCTTTTCCTGCCTGGACAGTCAACTGCCTTGTGTCCATCCTTCCCACATGTGTAGCATGTGATGGTTCCACCTCGGCCTCTCCCTCTTCCTCTGGTATGAGGAAAAGTGTTTGCATCAGCACAGTCTCCTCTCTGTTCACGATGTTGTCTCCTCGGCTCAGCATATTGTTGTCCTTGCTATGAGGTTCCACCTCTCTCCATCTTACCTTGAGGTTTCTTCAATTCCTCCTTGGGTTTCTGAAACTTCTCCTGGGAAACTGCCTTACCTCTGGGCTGACTTCTACCTCGCCCTCATTGTCCTTGCTTATGGCACAGCTTCTCCTCAGCTTTCAGAGCCATATGGTAAGCATCCTCCATTGTTTGGATGGTCGTCATACTTAATTCATCCTGAATGTCGTATCTCGGACCATTCAGGTATCGAACAACCTTCTCATCATCGCTCTCCCAATGACCTGCTCGGATATTGAGCTTGTAAAACTCTTCGGTGTATTCCTTCACCATCATCAACTTTTGTCTCAGGTTTTGCATTCGCCTTAAGAGTGTGATCCGATAATCCCTTGGGATGAATTTTGCTTTCATTTTAGCAATCATTCGATCCCAGCTTTTAATTTTCTGTTTTCCTTTGCAGCGTCTGTCAGCTTGTAGCTCATCCCACCACAATGCTGCATGTCCTTTCAAGCACGTGACAGCATGCTTGACCTTCTTTTCCTCTTCGATATCTTCATAATCGAAGTAGGTGTCAAGATCTCGGATCCAATCCAGTAACTCTTCTGCATCCAGACTCCCCTCATAGACTGGAATGTCCATCTTCGCCTTTGCACCCATTATGGCGATAGCTTTGATCAACCGCTTGGTTGATGCATCCTCTGCTGTGACCTCTTCTTCATGTCCAGCTTCCTCTTCAACCTCAGAATCACTAAGATCCCCTACACCAACTCTGCGTCTCTGCGTTGTCTCCATCTCTTCAAGCCTCGCTCGAAGATCTCTCATTTGCCTCTCCATTTCTAGATTTTCTACCGGCCTACCTCTTCTTCGCGCATCCTTGTTGTTTGGACCAGGTGATTGCCTTTCTCTTCTGGGCGGCATGGTGAATTCTTCTTCTCCACTACAGAAAGCAAAGAAATTCCCGCTCTGATACCACTCTAACGTGTATCAGAGTGCTCTGTTTCTCCTTCACTCCTCTCGCCTGAAATATACAGACAAGAAATCGAAGCTCTGATACCACTCTGACACAGGACGGCCACCCACACGTCTGCAACCACCAGGACCTCTTCTTCCCAAGGCCCGAAGAGTTGAACTACTCTTCAAATACCTTATCGGGACCTTCACGCACCCACAGGATACTCTCCGACAAATTTCGTTTGGCTTATCGGAAAATCCACCTCACACATTCGTGGGTCTTGATAACACAGAATCGGGTCTCGCCAAACCCCGAATCTCGATGTGGAACAATTGCTGATTTCCTCCCCCTTTCTATCGGAGTTTTCCCTATCGGAGAATCACTACTCATGATGTTGGCAAGTTGAAATTCCAACCTCCGAACCCTGATGTGTCGATTTCCCGATACACGTGTGGACCTGACGTCTCCACCTTCTATACTTCTATCAGGTATTCAGAACTCATGGGATTGCGAGTCCTGATGTCGCTGGACTCAGGACTTTCCTTCCCCCGATTCCCGATATGAGGCCACCTATACTCCACCCGCACCTATGGTCCCACACTGCCACGTCACCATCGAAATATCGCGGATCGCGAATCCAATATGCAAGTGTTTTCTGTCTTTGGGAACCCCGATTTTCCGAACCCCGCTCTTTGGGATCTCTTGACACGCATCCCACACGATCAATGGTTTCGATCCTATCGAGATATCATGGATCGCGATATCGCAACTCTTGCTACGAACCCTTGGCGCTTCCCCTTGCGAATCCCCGATATGCGATGCCACATGTGGATCCAACGGCTCCCTTTGCCTCAGATCAACAACTCTGCTCTTGTCAGAATGTCGCTAATCCCGATTTCGTTTTACATAAATCCCTCAACCATGGAGCCTCCGATATCCCGAATTCTGAACCTTCGGGGTCTTCTTTGTTCCTCCAAGCTTAAAACTTGCACAACTTTCCGAGATCCGACAGTTGACGAGATTTCGCAAGGCTCCTCGACAATCCCAACCGTCGACCTTCCCTCTTCAAGGACTCCTTCCGATCTAAAGCTCCTTCCTGCTCGAACCTCCTCCTGGGTTCTCCTCCATGGTATCACTAAAGAACTATCTCTCCTGAGCTTGTCAAATCCGATTCCTTCAGAGAGACTTTGCCCACACTCTTCGTGCTCGACCTTCAACAACTCCCCTAGTGTTGAGTCTTTCAGACTCTGTGCACCTCCGGCAACAGTAGTCTCTGCCTTCTTTTGCTCAGTTTAACAACTGAGACTTTTAATTCCGCCTGTGTGCTCTTTGTACGGCTTCCACAACAACCCTATAACTTATGGGTGAATGAGAATAAGTGTTTAACTATCGAGCCTTCATCAATGCACTCCTGTGGATGAATTCAACTGCACTCTATGCAAGAATCTCTTGGCTCAGACAGAGAAACAATTGAAACTTATTCTCTTCTCTCCCTCTCTCAGACCTTAGTTAAAAACCTGAAATCACATGCACAACATATTCAAAGCACATGCATAACCAGAAAGCAAACATTCATGAGCAAATAAACAACATACAAAGAAAAACAACACCGGCCATGAAATTGAATCAAAGACTCGCTTCTATTAATTCAAATCTGTACATGGGGTTTCTGCATACAATTTCTCTGCTTGCTCTCTCTTCTCCTGAATGCTTCTGAATAATGTTACAATGTACAAGTCAGGGTGTCTATATCCATTTTCCCTCTCGAAAACTGAAATTGTCTAATCTAGACTTAAACATCTATCTACCTGCATCAAATCTATTAAATGCCTTCCTATATACTAAGGACAAGAGCTTTAAGGCTCAAGGTCTCCCTTACAATACAAGTGTGCCATCTCTTAATGATTCATTGAAGACTTGCACAACAATCCCAAATCACTTTTCAAAAATTTGGGTTTGTTTTCCCAGCTGATCTCTGCTTGATGTGTTGGCTCGCTTGTTGAGTTGGCGATGCTCCTGCATCAAGAATCATTCCCCTTGAGCTGGAGGTCCACATGTATGAGCTGGGTGAATTATGAATCACTTGTTCGCATGTAAACATCATTATGGAAAAAACCCATGTGCTTTATTTTCTTCTAGAAACATTCAAAAATTATGATTTATGTCTAGTATCAGATTAACACAGTTGGTACCGGATTAGAACAGTTAATATTGGAATCCTGTAGGCAAGGGTTTAGTACCAGATGAACACATTCATGACTATGGGTACTGGACCAACACGATGGTAGTACTGGACGGAGCTAGTACCAGAATATGTGGAATCTTCTATCGGATGAAGATGGTACCGGAAGAGGCACAGAGCTGGTACCAGATGAAGTTGAAGAGCTAGTACCGGATGAAGCTGGTACCGAAAGAGGTAGAGAGATGGTACCAGATAGAGATAGAGAGATGGTACCATATGAAGCTGGAGCCTTGGTACCAGAATAGGTGGAGCCTTGGTACCAGAATAGACTGGGTACCGAAATAGGTGGAACCTTGGTACCGAAATAGGTGGAGCCTTGGTACCCGAATAGACTGGGTACCAGAATATGTGGAGCCTTGGTACCATAATAGACTAGGTACCAGATTGCACCATAGTTGTAGTATCATATCGCGCTATAGTTTTTGTACCGAAATAGTGAGGTACTAGATCAAGATGCTCAAGAGTCAAAGTGATTAGGATCATACATAATCAAGCATTTAATCGAATTAACTCAAGAAAACTAAACAAATCATGCCTTAATCATAAGTTACCTCTCTATGCATATGGACATGGTCATCAAGTGTATTTGTGGAGGAAATAGTCAATTATATACACATAGCATAGGTAAAATAGGTTGAGATAGAGGGTAATATAGGGTAATAAAGGTTTCAAAATGGAGACTCAACAAAAGGTTTGGACATTTGTATTTTATATATATTCAACATATTAGTAAGAAAATATTGGTTGATGGTCTACCAGACATCCATTTCTCCAAGGGAGTATGTGAGGGATGTGTTCTTGGAAAACACCCTCAAGAGAAATTCAAAAAAGGAAAGTCTTAGAGAGCTTTTGTGCCTTTAGATCTGATCCATAACGACCTTATGGGTCCTTTTCCGCATCCATATATCAAAAAAACGAGGTTTGTTATCATTTTTTGTTGATGATTGCTCACATTTTACATGGATTTACTTTCTCAGGCAAAAATATGAGGTCTTTCAACACCTCAAAGATTTCAAATCTCTGGTTGAGACACAATTTGAAAAGAAAATCAAAGTCCTCTGAAATGATAATGGGGGAGATAATTTCAATTATGAGATCCATAATCTTTGCCATGGGGAAGGGATTCATTTGCAACACACAGTTGCCTATACTCCGCAACAAAACGGAGTTGTTGAGTAGAAAACTACATCTCTAAAGGAGATGGCATCTTGCATGTTGCATGCAAAGTCACTACCACAAAGACTATGGGCGAAAGAACTTAATTTTTCAACATACATCCAAAACAGATCTCCCCATAGATCTATCAAGGATAATACCCCCTACGATGCTTGGAGCAGCCTCAAACTGGAAGTGACCCACTTTCATATTTTCAGTTCACATGCATGAGATCAGATTCCCTCTCAAAAGAGGAAGGCACTTGATCCACAGAGCACTGATTATATTTTTGTTGCATACCCCAACAGTGTGAACGGATATAGACTTATTGATATTTCCTCGGACTGGCTCATCATTGAGCAAAGTGTCCAATTCAAGGAAAGTGTCTCGCATTTACCTCGACAACCGCATGCAGACACCTTCATTATTTCACCTATCCTAGATGATGAGCATGCACATGCCGGGTCTTCTTAAGATGATATTTTTGATTCATAGGAATCTGATGATTCAGATACATAGTCAGTACAGTCAGATGCAAATTCAAAGCATCTAGATGCAGTTTTAGAGCCAGAGAAGAGGCCCAAGTGGGCACAAACTACTCTTCAGGATGCAGGGGATCTCGTTGGTGATCCAGTTGATACTAGGACTTGATCTGATTTCGAGGAGCCTCCTATTGCACTCATTGCCACTGAACCATTTCCCTCCAGACATCTTTTCTTGGTTCAATATTCATATTCACAGTCTTATGGTGAGGTTGTTGGAATTCCCTTTTGGGAATCTGCCATGCAGGATGAGTACAATTCCCTCATCAAAAACCAAACTTGGGATTTGGTTGCCCTTCCTTCTAAGAGGAAAATTTTCAAGTGCAGATGGGTCTACAGGACCAAGATCATAGTAGATGGACATATTAGAAAATACAAAGACAGGCTTTTTGCCAAAGGATTTCAGTAGGTGCATGGAATTGACTATGATGAGACCTTCGCTCCAGTAGAAAAGATGGATTCCATATGATTGGCACTTGCCATTGAGGAATCCAAGGGATGGGAATTCCATCATATGGACGTGAAGAATGAATTTCTTCACGGTGATCTCTTTGAGGAGATCTATATGGAGCAACCCCAGGGATTTATGTAGGACTCATCTTTGGTTTGTCGACTGAAGAAGTCTCTTTATGGCCTCAAGAAGGGTCTGAGGGCATGGTATGCCAATATGGACTCCTACCTGTTGTCATAGAACTTTGTACATTGTAAATCAAACCCGAATGTCTACATGCTTAGGACGAATGATTCACTTCTACTCTTATTTCTGTATGTTGATGCTTTTTTTATCACCGATTTCTCAACTTTAGTGATTGTTGCAATCAAGAGGATTCTACATGACAGGTTTTTGATGATGAACATGGGTCTGCTACACTTCTTCCTTGGACTTGAAATATTTCAAGATGCATCCAGCATCAAACTGTCCCAGGCCAATTATGCACTGGATCTCTTTGAGAGATTTCACATGACAGACTGCAAGTCTTCTCTAAATCCTTTCCTATCAGGAGTAAAACTTGAGGATGGAAGGGACACTCGATTGTACATACAACTAGTGGGGATATTGTTGTATCTCACACACTCCAGAACAGACCTCTCCTATGTAGTTAGTGCAGTTTCCAAGTTCATGCAGGAGTTGCATGAGATACATTGGAAAGTTGAAAAGTGTATCCTTTGATACGTACAAGGAACCATCACCTTTGGAATTCATTATACAATAGACTCTACATTAGATCTCATCTGATTTACTGATTTTGACTAGGTTGGCGATAGCACCGATCACAAGTCCACATCTGGTTACTCACTCAATCTTGGTTCTAGGCCTATCTGTTGGTCGATCAAGAAGCAAGTTTACATTTATCTATCTTCAGCCGAGGAAGAGTACAGAGGGGTAGTTAACATAACCATTCAGGCTATGTGGCTACAACATTTTCTCATTGAGTTGGGCATTCAGTTTCATCGGTCGATCGTCATCTTGTGTGACAACCAGAGCACTTGAAGTTATGCAGAGATCAATTTCAGAGGCAGCAGACAAAGCACATCAAGATCCACATGCACTACATCCAGGATTTAGTACATGAGGGGATCATCGACCTATAGTTCCTTCCTTTAGCAGAACAGATGACAGACATCTTCACCAATACCTTCACTATGCAGAAGTTCCATTCTCTGCAAAGTCGTCTTGAAGTGAAGGACACAGTTTCCTAACAACTGTAGATCTTCTTTTTTACATACATTGTACCTTGAG
>SNQJ01S0049759.1:4139-39277 GCA_010110895.2 Picea sitchensis | reverse complement strand
AAGAAACAACTTGGTTACTCACCTCTTCTTTGTTGATGATGTATTAATTTTTGGGAAGGGAAAGATGGAAGCATGGTTAATGTTAAAGAATATGTTGCAAGATTTCTGTGTGGCTTCGAGCATGAAGATAAATGATCACAAATCCATTCTAATACAACATAACCTAGATCAAGCTTGGTTGGATCTTTTTATTATGATTTTTCCCTTTCAGATTATTTCTATGGATGATGGTTTCAGGTATTTAGGTTTTTTCCTAAAACCTAACTATTAAAAAAAGGAGGATTGGGGATGTTTACTTAATAAAATTGAGAAAAGAATAAACTTATGGTGCTACAGATGGCTATCTCTTGGGGGAAGGTTAACTTAATCAAAGTTGTCTTACAAAGCATTCCACTATATTGGATTTCCTTAGATAAAATTCCTTCCTCCATCATCAAGGTCATCAAGAGTAAAATGTTCCATTTTCTATGGGCTGGAAACTCCAAAGAAAGAAAATTACCATCTTACATCTTGGGAAAGTATATCTCTGCCTAAAAGGATCGGAGGATGGAGAATTATAAACCTAGATTGGTTTGGTCTTGCTCTTTCGGAAAAAATCCTCTGGAGGGATTTATTTGGAGAAGGTTTATGGTGTGAAGTTATTAAGGACAAATATATTAAAGTTTGGTTTGTGTGGGAATGAATATCTCTTCCTCATCATCCTGTGGGGAATGCCTTGAACTTTTGGAGAGGTATGTTGTTGACTGTACCCTGGTTGAAGTCATGGTTAATCTGGAACATGGGGAATGGTATGCAAGTCAAGCTAGGGATTGATTCCTTTGTAGGAGGGGAGTCCTTCTTTAGCCTCTCTTCTAATATATGTGACTTTTTAAAATCCATTGGCATCCATTTTTTAGGTCAGATCCAAAATCCTCTTTATCTAATCAATGGACAAAACTATTGGATTATTGCATGTGATTTTGTTCTGGATGGAAGTTGGGCTCATGAATGGGCACAATTTATCAATAATTTAGATTCTATTGGACTAAGGCTTACAGAGGAACCTGACAGTCTATCCTAGGCAAGGAACTATTCTGAAGGTGTTGTAACCGCAAAATTAGCTTATGATGACATCACTGCTACAAATTCAATGATAGTTGCAAAATGGTGGTATAAAAAATTATGGAATTGGAACCTCCCTGAGAAACGCAAATTTTTTTGTTGGTTATGCTTGGAAGGAAAGATTCTTACTTGGGAGAATCTTCAGAAAAGGGGTTATTATGGGCCTAGTTTATGTTTTCTATGTCTCAGAGAGGAAGAGACAACTCCTCATTTATTCATTAACTATTTGTTTTTTCAGAGAGTATGGGTATTGGTCTGTGATAGACTATTATTATCAGGTGTTTGGAGATGTGCCTCTAATGATCATTGTCTATAGGAATGGTTAAAAGAAAGACACATGATGGTTGAAATACCAATTTTCATTATGTGGGGCATCTAGTTTACTAGGAACAATTCTATATTTGAAGGATATAGCCCTGACCCTGAAGATACTAGTTTTAAAATTCTTGCTTTTTTTCGAGAGTACCATAGAGACAAATTTGTAAATGTTGACTCTCCTATAAGATACTATTTTCCAAACTTACAGGATAATATATCGGTTGGTTTTTTTGATGGAGTTTCTTTTTGTGGTGTCTGTAGAGCAGGTTTTATTCTTAATCTATCTCAACAACATTCATATCATGCATACTTTGGAGGTGGCAGAGGAACTAATACCAAGGAATAAAGGTTAGCCTTGTGGGGCATACTTTGGTTGGCTAGATCAAAATATATCAATCAATTACAAGTTTTGGGTGATTCAGAGGTCATCATCAATTGGGTTGAAGGAAAATTCAAGTTACAATTTTTGGAACTTAAACACTAGAATTGAAGGATTGGGCTTCTTAAACAACAATTTGGTTTTATATCATTTTCCCATATCTACAGGCATCATAATTATGAAGCTGACTCTTTGTCAAAGAAGGCAGTTCATATCTCTACAAGGACTCTTGTAATAGAAGAATGGATTAATGGGAGGATATCCTCCATGGAATCTTGTCCCTTATCTCTGTCTTAGATGATCTATTATGTCCATTTTTTTATTGTGTGTGGTTGAGATTTGGAAATCTCTATTTCTATGAATCTTCAGGTCTGTTTTAGTATGGTTTTTTTTGTAACCATGGGAGGATAGGTTGTCTCAGGAAAGGAATGTTGATATCATCCTAGTTGAATACTGGGATTTAGTAGTTGTTGTATCAACTTGGATAACCTGTCTAACTGAAACAAGAGAAGTTATGTACTGGATATATTATCTTTGATTAGAAACAATAGCAAGATAATGGTTTTTTTCCTTGTGAAAAA
Organism: Picea sitchensis; assembly: GCA_010110895.2. NCBI lineage: Eukaryota > Viridiplantae > Streptophyta > Pinopsida > Pinales > Pinaceae > Picea > Picea sitchensis. The sequence continues at coordinate 36,898 of SNQJ01S0049759.1, read as the reverse complement.
ATTAAAAAATAACCATAAAAAATAAAGAAATTAAAAAAATAAATGTGTAAATAACAAATTAAACATATTAATTTAAAAAAACGAAAAAAAAAAAAATTACTTAGATTCAGGGAAGGGGTGATGTTGGGCATCGCCCCTCCTCCCCATACTCCATGAATTAGGATTAATTTAATTCATGGAGCGTGGGGAGTGGGGGCAATGCCCATTATGGGGAGGGGGCATCGCCCCTCCTCCCCATACTCCATGAATTAAATTAATTCATGGAGTATGGGGAGGGTGGGTGATGTCCAGCATCGCCCCCTCCTCGAATCTAAGTAATTTTTTCCCCATTTTTAAGTAATTTAATGTTTAATTTGTTATTTACACATTTCTTTATTTTTTTATGTTTACTTTTTAATTTGTTTAAATTATTTAAATAGTTTTAAATTTAATGTATGGTTTGGTTTAAATTTGTGTTTTTTAAATCATTCTTTTTGTTATTCTTTTGTATTTTTTAGTTGTAATGTAGTTTTTTAATTTAATTTAATTTTTAATTTGTATTTTTTAAAAATATTAGGTGTTTTGTGATATTTTGATTGTTTTTGGTGAATTTTTGTTGTTTTTTTTTTTTAATTTATTTTTATTATTATTATTATTATTATATAAAGAGATTGAAGAGGATTTTATATATAAAGAGGGTCGAGCTGAAGCAAAACGACACAGAAAATGGATACAAAAGTCGACTCTGTATATAATGAGTCTGGTGCTATGAGACTATTCACAAAAAAACTAGTTATTTCCCCAATCATTCAAGCAGTACTTTTGTTGTATACTTTTGTAAACTGACCTAAAAGAAAAATGCAACAAAAATACATGATTATACTACAAATTCATTATATGGTGTTGCCTATAATTCACCATGATTGGGTTCTTGATCTTCGATCTCCATAGGTGCAATGTATTTGTCTCTCGGAGTCTCAACTTGTTCTTCTGAAGGAAATTTTGCTATCTACTAGAAATTGGAACCTGTATTTGAAGGTTGTGGCAAGGCGTAAGCTCTCAACTGGTGGCATTCACATTCCAAAGCTTCCACTTACTGCGTGAGAATTCCTATTGCTTTCTTTAGTTCACCTGTCTCATTTCATTCTTGCTCCAAGTCTTCCATTCGTTGGAGCATCACCATAATTGTTTGTTCATGTCCCTTCACCTTTTTGTCTACTTGGCTCACTTTGTTATCAACTTGAGCGTAACTCGGTCTACTTCCCTCTGTTGTATCCTCATGCCTTCTTAGAATTATTTTGATGTTGGAACAAGATGGATCCATTGTGGTCAAAATAACCTCTACTCTATATCGCTCAGAAATTTGTCGTCTGGTGATGTTAACCCAAAACTTTTCCCTGTTTGGTGAGGGTTTCCTACACTTACTACCAACATGACCTTGATTTGAAATAACTGGTGTCTTGTTCTTGATTCTGATAGTATTTCAAGGAAGAACCATTGCAAATTTCCAATATATGCCAACCACCAAACGGATTCCTAAATCCCACAAAGGCGAGGTGGACCAATTGACAAGGGAAGAAGATCTCGTAAACCTATGAGGGACAGAAGAGACAAAGTGGGTTTGATTATGTATGATGGGATTCGTAATTTCAATGTTTTTTTGAAGGCAAGGAGTGAATTTCCCATGAGGTGTCATGGGGTTTCCAGTATGTTGTTCCAAATTTAGCTCGTTGTATAGAGGAGTGTTGACCAAAATTTGGTCATCCATATTTTCCCACTATTGGATTCATAAAAGCCTTGATATCAAAAGAATACATTTTTGAACTTTTATAAGTTCATTCTGCATCCCTCAGTCTCAGCTTCACCACACATTTTTCAGATCATAAATCTGGTTCTATATGCCTAAGTTATTCAAGATCTGGTCTAGAGATCCAATTTTGAAGAATCTTTCTACGTATCATGTTCTTCTATCATTTTTCAAATTTTGGTTAAGTATTCTCATCACTTATTTCTCTCACCTTTCACCTCTATCCATCTCAACACTTAACCATTTTTCTTCTTATCTCTCCACCCTATCCACTCCCTTATCCCTTATCCTCCCATACTTAGCCATATTTCAATCTATGACGGGGGGTGGACACCCACCACACTCCTTCACCCTTCCCCCTCACCTTCCTCACCCCTGCTGCCGCTATCTACATTTCTCCTCCCTCACTTTCATCATCTACATTTCTCCCCTTTCCCCCTAACTACTCATATCCTCATCGGGTTCACAGGTTGGTGGAATCATCTCCTCACTTTCCTCACCTTCATATCCCTGGGAACCCGCCATCCTCATAACTTCATTGCCTATACTTTACCTTCCCCCTTACATCACCCTATGTAACCCTTATCCCTCCTCCACCTATAAATTACCCCCACCCCTCTCATCTCCTTACCCTCTCCCTACTTAATTTTTTTTAAAGTAATATGGCTCGCGGGTGGGAGAACACCAGTCATCCCTCACTTCCTTACTCACCTCACTCCCCAACCCACCAACCCATCCCCTCAGCCTTCAAACTACCCCCTCAAATTCCGCTACCCACAATTTTCCCTCCTCCCCTCTCATCCCATCTCCCATAATTATCCAAATTCTCAAATCTATTCCAAGGCATGAAAACCAACAAATGTGAATATGACACATGGAAATGAATGAGGTCATGACACATGGCAACTCAACATTGGAGACACGTGGCAACATACAATGTACGACATATGGCGACATAGTATTGGTTATATTTGGAATCTAATGAGTTTCTGACATGTGGGATATGACTTGACAATGACTTAGTGATGATTAAGTGATGACTAGGCATGAGGTGGATGATGACGAGATTCCAAAAAAATATTATTTTATTCAACAACTTTCCAAGGGTCAAATCCTCCAAGCTCCACAATTTCTTCTCTTCTTTGTTTCTTGCTAAGTGTATGAAACACTTAGTATTGTATACCATGAAGATTTGTAATATCCCAATGAATGTGGAATAATATTTATGAATAAAAAGTCAAAATGTCAAAGAGGGAGAAATGAATTTGAAATCAAAGGCTGACATTGCCCCAAGACATCAGATCGACGGTGGTTGAGTCACGATCTTGCAGAGGCCATAACTTGAGCTCTGAGTGTCAGAATTGCGCAAAATTTATATCGTTGGAAAGGTGTTTTGACGTAGAAGATGGTGGTATAGGTTTCAAGTGCTGAAAGTTGATATATTTTTTTCTTAAAAATTAAAATATCAGTCAGCTGCAGTTTTAATGGGCATGTGTGACAACTCAACTTCACAAGCTCATATCTTGAGATCCGGGCGACATATTTGCACAAAATTTATTTCGTTGGAAATCTAAGACGATGAATATCACATCAAAAGTTATTTAAATGGATAAATATTTGATTATCATTCCCAGAAAACTAAAACACGTCCCTCCTATTTTAAATAGGAAATTAATTAAATTGTGAAAATAAAAGTTTATTTAAAAACTTTTATTAAAAAGGAAAAGGGACCCATTTTAGATATGTAAATATTGATGATATAATTTCATTAATGAGGAATTAATGAGGCACTTATTGAATGGAATGTTTCAAGAAGAAACTTGTACGGGAATTTCAAGAGAGGAAGAAAACCCTAACTACTCAAGTAGTTAGAAAATCTCTTCTTAAAAAGAGAAGAGAGGCTTCATCAAGGGTTCCAATAATCAGTATTGTCAGAGGGGTTGGGAAGAAGAAGATATAGCCATGGATACACAATCAAGATTCTAATCAAAAGAAAGAAATCTCCATCTTCTCCATTCTTTCTATTCTTCTACACCACTTTTCATAGCTTTATGCTTGAATCTCAGAGTTGGGCACAAGGTTGAGTTGTTGAGTGTTTTTCTTGTATTCTTCTACAGAATTTTATTTTATGATCATGGAGTATTTGCAGCCACATACATGGCTATCAAATTTTTGGTAATGAAGAACATTTCTCATGAATAAACTACACAAAGAATTTCTTTGGGATTGATCTTAGTTGTATCTTGTAACTTTGAGTTTTAAGTATGATATATTTGAGGTTGACCTATCAATTTATCTTTTATTACTAATTGCAGTACTCTATTGAAATTCTTTGAGATGATCAAATCATTATCTCCTATTTCTCATGAAGAAGAAATGGGTGTGTTTATATACTATTAAGAAGATTGTGTATGATGTTGATCACGATTTAATTCAGATGTTGAAGCCCTCCTTCAATCTTTTCTTATTGTAAAAAGACTTTTTCCACACATAAAGATCATATTGGGTTATTGAAGAACCATTTTAATATAAATCCAAACAATAAATATTTGGGGTTTGCTACCTACCACTCTCCCTAATCCAATATATTCAAAGATATATCTTTTAGTGAAAGAGGAGAACCGCCTCTCTAAAAACGAAGGGGGACTAATGTCCTCATGAGGTTGTTGTTATGGACTTCATAGATATGAGCATCAACAAGGAGTTATCCCACAAATGGAGGAAGAAATATTGTCATGAAACTAAGTGAGGGGGTAAATTGGTTAGCAGGGATCAAGGAGCCTCGAAATTTCAGTGAACCAATTCTAGGTGCAAGAGGAAAATTGGATTCTAAAATTGTTTGTGGTTGAGTTTCCTTTTACTGATAAACCAAATTGATTGTTGTATATAATATTGTTTCCATAAACGAAATATATTCCTACCTGAGAAGGGATATAGACCAAGAGCTTGCACGCTGAAAGAGAGGAGACACCTTTTGTCGAGGCATGGTTGAGAATCTACGGCTGAATGAAAGCATTAGACTTGTCCATCACGCCAAGGGAGGACGTGCCTTGCTCACACACAAAAAATTCATTTCTGATATCACGTCAATGTCCTTGGATATGGGCATATTTGTTGATCCCAGTCCACCTTATTCCTAAATTAAATTAGATCATCATTACAAATATTTATGGGATGGGACGTGGTCTCAAATCCCAGTCTAGCTTCATTTCTCATTTCCTTAAGTTTGATCCTTCCTTGGCTAATTAATCTGCCACCATTTTTATCTCCCTCTTGATGTGATACAGGATGTATATTTCAAATTAGTAAATAAGGGCTTGGATTTGCATGAGAACGCCCCTGTAAATATTGTTTTCTACGATGTTTTACTTGACAATGGCCCTTATGAGGATCATAGAGTCTCCACATATTTTTATTCTTCAAATTCCATTCATTAGAGATTTCTTGGTGCCTTCATAGAGAGTGAATGCTTCTTCTTCATTATTGGTCATAGTACCAAGTCCTCATGTATATTTTATAATGATATGTCCTCTGGGATGGATAATTGTCCCCTCCCCTCGGCGCCTATCTCCCCTAGGTTTCTTTGTGATGCTCCATAAAAAAAAAAAAATTGATCTTGTTGCTACAATTGTGAATCTTGGAAGGCTTCCTTCGAAAAACATAAGGCCCATTTTGGGGTGCTTGAAAAATGTTTGCTAGCAGTTTCAGGGCATGTTTCCAGTTGGAATGTGTCCAGCCATTTGTCTTCTTGCATCTCTATAATTTTATTTTTCCAGTGCACTCAAGGTCTAATATATTCAAATAAGGTTTCACAAGATCTCATTGTTGTTGTTTTTGCATTAATAGTTTCTCCCCCGAATATTCTTTTGTTTCGAGCAAGCTAGGCATTCCAACATATGAATTTTGGGAGGGAGACACAGAGTTGTTTGAAGATAGGCATATTTGTGAATTTCCTGAGGTAGCGGGTTCTCCAACTTGTAAAGAGGTCACAAACATAGACAAGCCAAGATGAACTCTACCTAAGGGCCCCCAAAGTAAGTCTCTAGACTTCCTTGGTGAATTGGTAGTCCAACAATATGTGGACTAAACATTCCTCGACATTTTGAAATAATACACACCATGAAGGACCATTTATCCCTCGCTTCTACAAGTTTTCAAAAGTGAGAATTGTTTTATGGACCAAGAGACAACAAGAGAAATTTATTTTTGGCATGTCGACCATGTGACAAATCTGATTCCACATGCATCTAAGGTGTTTTAGTTCAATGCTAGCAAGGTATTGGTACCCGCTTTTTACAACATAGATTTTGTTCTCCCATCCTCTTGATATGTTGATGTATCGATTTTTGGGGGCGCAACCCCGAAGCGAATGTTGAAGGTTGTCAATTAGATCTTGTAAGTGCTCAAGGAGCTTAATCAATTTCCAGTTGTCCCATAGTCCATCGCTCATCCATACAGAGAGATCGAAGAGGGTGAGGTAGCCCTAATCTGTCATCCAAGTGCATAGAGAGAGAAGTGGCTTGATTCAGGGACCTCTCTCCACTTCCATAATTTGGTCATCCCAAAGGTTAATTCTTCGCTCATTCCCTAGGATCCAATTCATCTTGCCGCAGATTAGGGGCTTGACAACTAGAAGAAGTTTGAAGATTGGAGAGTCAAATTCCAGTTTAGCTTGTAGGTTGGTGATTTTAAGTTTGTTTCCTCGAAAATATTTTTTCCAGATATCTTGTTTCCACCAAGTTCTTTTTCCAGTAATCAGTCGCCAAAGTAGTTTTTCTCCCATTGTTGAGTTCATGAGAGATGGTTATTGGATGCCCAAATCTCCATGATTTTTGTCACTAGTAACCTAATTCTAGTTAACCAAGTGAAACTTTTTATGGGTTGTTTTACCTCCTTGCCAGAGGAAGGTGTAGATTATTTTGGCCATTTGATTAGTTATGCATTTTTGGGCAAGGAGATCAGAGATTTGGTAAATTGGGAGTGTTGATAGAACAACTTTGATCAGTATTACTCGATCCACTAGATTTAGTCATTGGGTGCCTCGGTGAGTTAGCTTCTTAATTATTTTTTCTAAAATTTGTTTCCATGCCTGGGATCCCTAAGTACTTGAAGGAAGACCAATTTTATGTTGTGGGGAATTGAATAATTTATGCTATTGCTCTCAAATTTCTGGATAAAATTTTCTAGCCAAATATTTGACATTTTTTGTTGTTAACTTCTCCACTTGAGGATTCTAGGAAGTAGTCTAGAATGCCTTTGAATCAAGAATAAATGGTTGTTAAAGCACCCCCAAAAAAGAGGGTATCGTCTACAAATTGAGAATGATTTCTATTGTTTACTCCTTGTACAATTTTTATCATGGGGAGGCTCCCAATCTTGTGCTCTTGCTCCAATTTGTTTCTAAGATTTTTAGCCACAATGATGAAGAGAAGAGGTGAGAGTGGATAGCCTTGTCGGAGGCCTTTTCTAGCTTGACAAAAGGTTGAAGGTCTTTCATTTACTAAGGGGGTGATCCATGAACTATTGATGAGAGCTAAGATCCATCTTATGAAGTTTTGACTAAATCCAAAGCATTCCATAACCTGAAAAGGAAAGGAATGTCTGACACAATCAAAAACATTTTCCATATCTAATTTGACAACCATACCTTTGAATTTTGTTTGGTAGCTAGTGTGAATCACCTCTTGAACAAGAACTATATTGTCCACAATTTGTCGATCCTACATGAAGCCACCTTGATTTGGGGAAATAATATTCGAGAGGACTTTTTTTAGGTGGGTGGTTATGATTTTGGTGAGGCTTTTGTAGGAAGAGTTGCACAAAGATATAGGCTGAAATTGGGTGAAGGAAATAGGATTATTTTCTTTAGAGATCAAAGCAAGGAATGAGGAGTTTGTGTTCCCTCCTATCCTAAGAGTTTGATGAGCATACTGGAGCATTATTTTCAGATCAGTTTTGATGATGTCCCTAAAGTATCAATAAAAGGAGATGGATAAGCCATCTTTGTTGGACATTTTATCAGGTTCCAAGCTCCAAATTGCTTGTGATATTTCAGATTCTAAAATCGGCTTCATTAGATCTAGATTTCCTTCCCTTGTGAGCAGATTTGGAATATGCTCGAGCATGGTGTAAAGGTTTAAAGGGTCTGCATCTTCACTCTGATTGTAGAGGGAAACAAAGTGGTCCCAGGCTACTGCTTTGATTTCCTCAAAATCATTGAGGGATACACCATCCTCCTATATTATTTTCAAAACATTGTTTTTGGATTGTTAGATTTTAGCTTGATTATGGAAAATTTTTGTGTTTTTATCACTGACTTAGAGCCAAAGACTTCAGGATTTCAGCCTCCACTATTCTTATTCTATTTTTAGAGCTTGTTGATATTTTCATTGAAGTTCCATTTTGAAATTTTGTATCCATGCATTTATTTTTTCTTCCTCTGAAATTTTTTGCAGCTCGTCCAGTTTGCATTTGATGCATTTTTTCTCCTCTATCGGGGAGGAAGGTCGAAACTTGGCCCATTTCCTTAAATCTTATTTGAACAAGATAAGCTTCTACTCCCATATGTACATTGGTGTGCCCATAATCCAGGTTTCCCAACCTAAGCGAAGTTTATCATTTCGACCACTTCTTGTTATTGAAGCCATTAGGGGTTGTAGCAGAAGTGTAAGGGGGCATAGTTGGGGAGGGTTTGAAGAAGGACATAAATTGGTTTGTGATCTGAGATAATAGAGGGGAGGATGTAGGATTTAATGGTGGTATTCTGTAGGATATCCTGACAGTGCTTGTTGTGATCACAAGAGCATATCCTTGCATGCTTACTCTTCTCTAATAGTCCAGGATGATCTTCTACCAGATTTCTGCAGTTGTATTTCCTCTGAAGTTCGATCATATTGTCCTTCTTCAACTAAACTTTCCATATTTACACTATAACGTGCCTCCGAGAAGGCTATTTTGACATCTTTGAAGGCTTCGATATATTCCATTATGAGATCTTTCAAATTGATCCCTTACAACCCCGGTATTTCGAAAGCCACCTGTTTTTCCTCTCTTTGCTTATGACTTGCTAGATTATTTGCATGTGATTGAGGCACCTCTTGGGATGAAGGTGACTCCTTGTTATTTATTTAGATGTTGCTTTGGGATGGAATAGCATTTTCCTCTGAGTTCGCTAACTAAGAGAGGGAATCGAAGTTGTTTTGAGAGGCAATTGGTACATATTTTCGAGGGTTTTTAATGGATTTAGTGGGAGATTTAGAGCCAGAATTGGAAGGGTCTGTTGAGGATGAGGGGGCCTTATTTCCAGCGCTTCCAAACTTGTTAGGATATTTAGACACTTAAGAGTTAGTTAAGATCTACTTGGTCTATTGTGTTGTTAGGTAAAAGTGTGTTTTCTAGTGTGTTTCTTTAGTATGCATTAGTATGCATTTGCAGTTAGGAAATCCGATGGTCACGATATGTTCCCGACATAGAGTGATCTGATAGTTCATACTCTCCTCGATCTTAACGGCCATTGATTCGTGGCTTAACACTCGATTGGTCCATGATCTCTATTTAAAGAGCATGGAGGGTCATTCGTCGATGATCGATTGTGAGAAACTCTCTTGTAAAATCTCTCTGTAATCTTTTTCTTTGCATTAATAAACTGCTCCAAGTAGTCGCGTTGGCTGGGGTCATGGATGTTTCCCCATAGGGGTTTTACCATGTGAAAACATCGGTGTGTTGATATTTGATCTAGTTATGTGAGTGGTTACTGAAGGTGGTTGTCTGTTGGAATACCTATGTCGTCGAACATAGTATTACAGCCTGTTTGAAGACCCACTCCTGTTGTAGATCAAGATCGTGAAGTCGAGTTGCCTCATCTCCATTTTCTGTCATTTTTGTATATTTATGGGCTGAGAAGACTATTCCACTGCATTCGGAGCACTCATTTCAGTCATGAACACTTTTCATTTCACTCGAAAAGGTTTCCATTTGCCCAAGATATGACTATTACAGTCAAATCCGAAGGTATAAAGCTTGAATACGCATTTTTTAAAATTTTTGCAGAGTAGTATTTTGGTTTTATTTCGGTTTTGTTTTATTTATTTCCGGGTTTCTACTCTTTTAGATCTGTGTATTCTCTTTGCCTCGCGCCTTGTGTAATCTTGGAAAATCAGAAACATATAGGAAAAGGTGCATCTTCCGGGTAAGCTAACCGAGATCTAACCCTTGTTGTCATCGAGAAGCGAAATTGTTTTCTTGTGTGAAAAGAGTTTTTTTTTAGCATGCTCTCCAAGGTCAGCTTCAACAACAACAACAACAACCCCAATCCTCATTCTGAACATTACAATATGTTTTTCTAGATCATTTGGTTAAAAGTTGCCTTATTAAGTAAGAGGTCTTGAGTTCAAGTCTCTCTTTTGTTACCTTTTTTGAAAAAGTTCATGCTAAAATTGTAAAGTGTATTTCACTTCCAGTATAAAAGTGAATCACTATAAATAGCTTTAATATTTTATTTTAGAATTATTTATTTTGCATGCAACTTTTATGTTATAAAGTAACTTCATTATAAAAGTGATCCCCACTTCTCTTTATAAAAGTTGGTCACTTCATAAAGCAACTTACACAATCACGTGGTCATTTGGTTACAGATTGTGCCTTTTTTAAAAAGGGCATAACTCTAACATCGAAAGTCCGTTTTCAGTGTTGTTTTTTTAAAACCGCATAAATTTTCGAGCTCTTTCCATCTAGATCATCAGCTTCAGTTTTTAAATCCACATTATCTGCATATTTAATATGGCTTCTACAAGTACTGTCTTGCTTACCAGCAACAACTACTTCCAATGGAAATCTCATATGGAAGATTTATTAAGAAGTAAAGGCTTGTATCGGATTACCTTAGGAAAGGAAAAAGCACCCATTGATGCTAATAAGAAAGCCAAGTGGTAATAGAAATGACGAAGCACATGGACTAATCAGAATTTCCATCTCTCATGATTTAAGGTACCACCTTCAAGATATTGATAACCCCAAAGAAGCTTGGAACACGATTGAATCTGTGTTTGGTAAACTCAATATTATTCGAGCACAACAGTTAGAAAATCAAATACTGACCTTGAGTCCAAATGATTTTTATTGCCTTGGAGACTATCTATCTAGGTTTAAAACACTCAGAATTTTATGTGAAGAATGTAAGATAAAGATGGAGGAAGAGCGTTGCATCTATCTTATTCTTTCTAAGCTAGGTAATGCATATTATGTGTTTGTATCTACCTTTTATGCCATGAGAGAGGCTCTAGGAGAATAAGCTTATGAAAAACCCACTCTTGAGTCCTTTTGTGCTTCTTTGATTCGAGAGGAAGATAATCTTGTACAATTTGGAGTGATCAATACTATAGGACTCTCCAACAAAGCCTTAGTTACCCAGCAGAAAGATAAACCCAAGTATCAAGAGAAGCAACATCCTTGCTACAACAACAAACAACATAAGGGTCCCAAACCTGCTCAGACAACTTCAGCTCCCACTGGTGACAAAGGAGAAAAATATAAAAGTAAGAATACTAACAGACATTGCAACTTTTGTGATAAAGATAGTCATGATGAGTCCAAATGTTTCAAGAATATGGCAGCTTAAGAAGCAGCGATGAAGAAGCACAACATCAGTATTGATTCTACTTCTTCTTCTCATGGACATGCACTTTCTTCTTCTAGTTTCTCCTTCAATTCAAATTCTACTACTACCTCTTATTCTGATGAGTGGATTATTGATTCAAGAGCATCTTATCATATGGCTAAGGATAAAGCCATATTTTCTGCTCTAAATGAATGTAACACCAAGAAAATATTTTTTGGTGATTATAGATCTCTTAGTGTTGTAGGATCTGGAACATTTCAAGTAGATAATGGTCATTTCAATGATGTATTATGTGTTCCAATTCTTTCTTGTAACCTTCTATCAGTATATCAAATAATGCATTCAGGTGAAGGTAAAACCGTCGAGTTTTCACCTCACCAAGTTGTAATCAAGGATCTAAAATATCCTAAGCATGTTCTTGCAACTAGAATTGATGATGATATTACCAGGTTGTACAAGTTTGACAACATTGGGTCATCAACTTATTCATCAGTTTTTGTTTCTCATAGCGATGACTTGATCAAATTTGGCATGAGCAATTTGGTCATCTAAACTATCGCTCATTGCAGCAACTATGTAATCAACAGATGGTGATTGGTCTTCCTCTTGTTTCATGCAGAGATGGTCTTTGTGTCGGTTTTGTTCTCGGCAAACATAATCGGGACAATTTTGAAAAATGTGCCTCTTGGCACGCCTCGGGTCCTTTGCAACTTGTTCACAGTGATTTGTGTGGTCCACTTTCTTCTCCTTCTTTTTCTGGGTGCAAGTATTTATTAAATTTCATTGATGACTTTTCCAGACGTACTTGGGTTTACTTCTTAAAACTCAAAAGTGAAGTTTTTGACAAGTTTTTGGCCTACAAAGCCCTTGTAGAAAAGAAATTTGGACATCAAATTCAAAGGTTAAGAACAGATAATGGAGGTGAATATGTGAACAATAATTTTACAAGCTACTGCACTACACAGGGAATCCAAATGCACCACATTGTTCCATATACACCACAACAAAATGGTGTTGCTGAAAGAAAGAACAACACATTAAAAGAAATGGCTAATTGTATGATCCAATCTAAGGGATTAAGTGTAAAGTATTGGGCGGAAGCCATCAACTCTGCAAATTACATAGTAAATCACACTCCCAAAAAGGCTCTTAAAAATATAACACCGGAAGAAGCTTGGGCTAAAATTAAACCAGATGTAAGTCACTTATGTGTATTTGGCAGTATAGCATGGGCTCACATTGCTGATGAGAAAAGGAAAGCATTGCAGCCTAAAAGTGAGAAGTGTATATTTGTTGGTTATTCTGAAGATGTCAAAGGTTACAGACTTCTTCAATCACATTGTAATGAAATTATTATTAGAAGAGATGTTAAATTTGATGAAAATCTCTTGGCCTGAGGCCCCACAATTCGTTTATTGTGACTTCTTCGACTTGCGAGCCATCTTGACGTTTGTGCCTTCTTCGATTTGTGAGCCATCTTTGGCATTTGTGCATTCTTATGATATGGTTTCCTCTTTAGATGATGGCGGTGAGGGATGAAAATCCACCTCACCTTTTTGCTCACCCTCCCTCCCGGTCGGTCCTTTGGACACGAAACAGCTTCCCACACTGCACCACTTCCCCAGATGGGTTGTTCCAACGAAGCGGTTGGTGATCTTGTCGGTGATCAGTGTCGGTGATGGAACCGTTCAGTTCGGTGAGCCCTCTTCTCTTTTGGCTCAAGTTTCATAAACTCGTGATACAAAGACATTTTCTTAAGCTTCAGGTCATCAGTTGGGATGTCTGACAATGAATGAAATTATTGTTCTTTAATGGCAAAATGATACTTGGGATCTGTACCTCTTCCAAAAGGAAAGCATTGGAATTCAAATGGGTCTACAAAACTAAGTATGCATAAGATGGAAGTGTTGAAGAGACACAAGGATGGGTTAGTTGCCAAAGGATTTTCCCAAGTTGAAGGAATTGACTATAATGAAACCTTTGCTTGCTTGTAGAAAAATGAATTCCATCGCCTTGTTCTTTCCCTTAACGCCTCACATAAATGGGGTCCATCGGATGGATGTCAAATCTGCCTTCTTTGCATGGAATTTGCAAGAATAAATCTACATGGAACAACCTCTTGTGGCTATGTCCGGAATGACTCTAGTCTTGTTTGTCACCTCAATAAATCTCTTCGTCTGAAGCAAGCTCCCCGGCTTGGTATGCCAAAATGGATATCTTTCTTATTGCAACTGGATTCTCTAGATTCCATTCGTATCCTAATGTCTATACCAAGAGGATATCTTTCTTATTGCCACTGGATTCTCTAGATTCCATTCTAATCCTAATGTCTATACCAAGAAAGTAGGAAGCCATCTCATAATCCTTGTCCTTTATGTTGATGACCTTATCCTTACTGGTAGTGACTCAAAAATTTTAAACCATGTGAAACCTAGCCTTAAGAAGAAATTTGAACTGATAGACTTAGGCTTTTTGCACTATTTCCTTGGCCTCCAAGTTTTGAAAACCAATGAAGGAATTTTTCTTTCCCAGCCTAAGTATGCTTGTGACCTTCTTCATCGCTTTCACATGTATGATTGTAGACCAACCCCTTCTCCCTTCTAGTCTAGAGTCAAGCTTTCTGCCACCTGTACTTTTCCTGAAGTTGATGCCACCTTGTACCGTCAATTAGTTGGTAGCCTCTTATACTTGACTCATACCCATCCTGATCTTTCCTTTGTTTTTGGTCTTGTTTCCTGATATATGCAAACACCCCATGAAAGCCATTGGAAATAAGCTAAACGGATACTTCGCTATGTTCGTGGTATAGTTCAATTCATAATACATTACAGTTCAGGGGGGACTCCTTTATTGGTTGGTTTCACTGATTCAGATTGGACCAGCGACCCTGATGATCATAAGTCTACTGTAGGTTATGTTTTCAGCCTTGGTTTGGGACCTGTCACTTGGGCCTGTAAGAAACAACAGGCTATTGCACTTTCTTTAGCAGAAGCAGAGTACCGAGCAACGGTAAATGCAAGTCAGGAAGCCCTGTGCCTTCGACAGATCCTTTCAGTGTTTGGATTCCAGCACCAGCATCCAACCAGCCTTTGGTGTGACAATCAGAGTGCCATCAATCTTGCCAAAGACCCAGTTCAACATCAACGTAGAAAACACATCGAGCTACACATGCACTTCATCAGAAATCTCATTCGTGATCAAATTATTGAAGTGCTCTTTTGCCCTACAGAAGATCAAGTTGCTGACATTTTCACAAAGTCTCTTACAGAAGCGAAGTTTTCCAAACTTCGATCTATGTTAGGAGTTCAGGAAGTTGTCATTAAGGGGGGATATGCTCTAATGCCTCCTTCCTTCTCCTATTGTGTCACTATTGTAAATCCTTCAATCCTATCCCAAGTTGTTCTTAAGGGGGGATGTTAGGATATTTAGACACTTAGAAGTTAGTTAAGATCTACTTGGTCTATTGTGTCGTTAGGTAAAAGTTTGTTTTCTAGTGTGTTTCTTTAGTATGCATTCATACTCATTGTGTATATTACATTTGAATGGTAGTTTCTCATATTCAAGCTATTGGATGTGTTGCAAGTTGTCTAGATAGATTATTAATGCCTTAGGAATACCTTTTTCCAAGTAAACTTTGATGAAAATTCTTACACAAGAGAAAATATTCCCCTTCAACTCAACATGATGTATGTAACAACCATTGGAGTTGCCAATATAGAGGAAGGCATAATTGTTCTAGCAGTGAAGGGGAAGATGAGGCAAATGAACCCACACCGGCACTATTGAGGGATCATCATTCTCTGGGCTGAAATTTGGTGTGAAAATGAACCACTTTTTATTCGGGGGTTGATTTTGGTGTTTTTGACCCAAAAATATAGATTTTTTGGGGCAAAGTTCTCGTTTTGAGGTCATAGTTCTCGTTGAGTTGGTAACTATGTTGAGAACTTGAAGGCTTATACTCAAAAATTAAATGAAAACATTAATTTCTAAGCCCTTTCTCCTTCATTGAGATTCCTTAAATATAATCTTTCTCAAATGTCAAGAAACCCAACTTGCATAACCGTCCTTGAGAACCTTGTGTAACTTATTTTATGGACTTTAGGGAATCTTGGATATCAACTCCATTTCCCTTTTTATCCATATCTCATATAGTCACACAATGGACCCATGGTAATTTCTTCTTTCACTCTAAGTGAAAACAACTCATCCCTAATTTATTTTAATTTTGAGTGCTCTTGATGGGTAGTAGTGGAGTGTTTTGCATTATCAGTAATGAAGTTTACCAACCATTTCCTTATCTCATCTCCAAGAAAGGTTGTGAGGCTATCAAATCCCGCATTGAGGGTCATGTTGACCTTACTTAGTTATGCTTATATTTGTTCTTTGGAAATCAACTGTTTTTTTGTTACAAGGGAGGGGGCCTCTAGCTCTTGAATGACATCAATTACATTTGAAAATAATGGCCTTCCTCTTTCCTCTAGTATATCACAAGTAGCTACCATTTGTTGCAATATAATGATCCTATTGTACCATCCTTCTCGAATATGCTTCAACCTAAAATTAGATGGCAAGTTTTCCTTTTTCCTTTTATGCTCACTCATATATGAGATTTTATTAATGAATATACACAAAATTATCATTGAACACAATGTCCTTTTGCAGCTATGTGTTGAAGAATTCCTTCAATGACCAAATTCTTCTAGAAGTTACAAAATCCTTCTCAACAATTTCCCATAATTCAAACAACAAACTCATTGACTCCCCAATATTATTAGAAATATTTTGTCTCACCCCATTCAATCATTATGGGGCCCCTTTTGCCTTGAAGGGGCCTTCTGGTGATTCCTCGATATCGTCATCAAGCCCTTCAATAGCTAAAGGTTGTGGGAATAATCGTTGTGGATTCAAAGTAGCATCCAATTCAACAACCTTTTTTCTAAGTTTCACATTTTCCAATTCCTATTCACTCACAGAATGCACCAACACATCTTCTATAGATAAATGCATCTTCAAAACCCTAGAAGGCTTCAATCCCTTAACATCCACTTCAGTGCTCTGATTCTTTAGAATCATTTTGATTTTTCCCAAATGCAACTTTTGGGAATCCTTATCATACTTAGCATGATGAAAAGTCATGAAATCATCTTTGAAGGTAGTTAGCTCCCATTGTGATATCTCTTTGCATATTAATCAAATTTCAATAATTTGCATCAAGGCCCAAGCTGGTAGCTTATTTGAATCATTAACCTCCATATATTTAACCATATTCACATGTGCTCCAAACTCTTCCTCGTTACCATTGCTCACAAACCTTTTTATTTTGGGAATTGGGGACATCGGGCTCTTCCTTGTCATCATCACCTACACTACCTCTAACTTCATTTCTATAACTACCACTTCTACCAAATAAAGAGGATCTTTACCTAGGGGTGGTGAACATATTCCTAGGGGAATGATATTTTCCTCTTTCTAACACCCAATTTAGACGTCAAAGTGTCTTTCTTTGCATTGAATTCACCTTCCTCATCTCCTTCTCCTTCTTCACATTCCTATGCTTCTGGAAAATAATTACTACATATAATAAAACCACATGAGTTGTAAAAAATCTCTCTCGGTCAAATCCTCTAACACCCTTCACTTATTTTAAATGAAAAGCTTCAAAACCTTAAGAAATGTCTTCCATATTTGATACACTTCTCACTGAAAATCTAGTAAAACTTAAAAGGCACGTAGATGAATTGTTTCTACTTTTTTTTTTTTATCAAAGAACACAAATCACTTTTTGTATTGTCTACAAACTTCAACCAAAATAAACCTATCATAGATGAATGGAGTGAGGAGGTAGGTTTTACCCTCAAATCCATATAATATGATGTATGTATGATCTTGAAAATCATACTCTCCTTTTCCTACAAGAAATACCTTTTCTTTTGTGGTTAATGTATCAGGTTCCTTTCTTGTCAATAAAGTTTGCATTGCTTGACAAAGGAGTCTTGGAACGAATAAAAATGAAAGGGTGCTTTGTGTTTCAATAGAACTGGGTATCGACATTGGATTGGGTCGACCTCATAATGAATATATTCTTTAGGGTTTAGTTCTTGAAAGTATTGTAGGAAACCAGTGCAAATACTGAATAGGCCATCATGAAAAATCTTTTGGTTTTGGTAAGAGTTGTAAGTTGATGAGCTATTTCATTAGAGATAACTTGTGCCCAACCAAAAACTACATGCATGTGCACATTGAAATGTAACACATACAATCACATATTTGGGAACATAGGTTGTAGTCTCATAACCAACCAATAGGGTGAAAAGTCAAGACAATTCATGATATGGGTCCTTCAAATGACTGACATCAATCTAGAAATGAATAGAGGAACTCACCAACAACTATGCAAGACATTCTTTTAGAATGTCTATTCCCACATCATGAAATTCCAAGAACACATTAGCTTTAGGTAGCTCAAGGACATTGTTTGTTTCCAAGAGACACAATATTTCCCTAAAGGTGGTGGGGGTAAGAGGCATTGAAGTTCTTTCTCCCTCTTTTATTTGTATTATTGTGGGTTTTTCATCAAACCTCTTAACACAACACCACACAAATTCTCTAAATTTAAAGGCCTCTGGCATGCATCCAGATTTAGCAATTCCTATAGATGAAGCTTTACTTTTACTTCTTCCTTCCTATGGTAGCCTTGAATACCATTGATACACAACCATCTAATGGAAATCCTTGTGTTCTTGAAAGAGAAAATTGACAATGTCTCTACAAAAATGTTTAGACCTTTTTCTATTCACTATCCTCTTCTCTTGTCTAGACTCTTTGTGATCATGAAATATGGCCAAATCCATGCATTAACCCCATCACTAATCTCATGGAATTTATCTAGATTATACTCAATCATAGCTCGTACAAGGTAAATTTCAATGTCCATAAAGAACATCATCTTCCATCAAAACAAGTTTTAAATGACTGCCACTTGTTAGTCCAATAGGTGGTGACTTGTATTCTAAGATCCAAAAATGCAAGAAACAACCAGGGAAGGGTTTATGCTATCGCACTTAAAAATTGATGCAAAGGTGAAAATATGGAGAGAAAGGGATGAATGGATTAGTGAGAACCTTTTGCATACACATGTAGAATAGAATGTAGAGTGTGGAATGCAGATGTCAAGGGTTGAGGGAGTTGGGATGATTCTATTTTCATCCACAACACAAGGGAACGTGGATTGTAGAGCTTATGGATAGAGGAAAGCTAAGGGAATTATCCTCATCTGCAATTGTAAGGTATGCAAAATGCAGAAGATTGAGGTAGAGGAGAAGAAGGAGTCAATATCCTCATCGACAATTGAAAGGTATGTAGATTGTGGAGAAGAAACTAATGAATTACAAAATGGCACTTGGGACCTTTATGTCTGCATCAAGAACTCATGCTAAATGTAGAGTGAAACTACAAGGAGACTTTACAAAGGCAATTTCTACAATGGTATTTTGAGGCTTTGAAATGATTTTGATGTTGCAAGATTTTTGCATAAGGGGGGCAAACCAAAGAGGCAAGGAAAAAACATTAACACCTACCCAAGCCAAACCCCACACCAATCCTCCACATCTACCACTTATCCTTCACCTTATACCCTACACCATTGATAAAATTAAATTTATAGGATGTGGTGTACGGGGGGTGGGGAGGCCCATGTTCTAGTCTTCCATCCCACACCTTCAATTTTCCACATAAGAAATCGACTTGGGGCTCAACATAGTTATCTACTTGATGAGAACACTCCAGAGTTCACATTTTTTAGGGGTTGCATTTAGTGGCTATTTTTCCCCATATTTCAAAAACTGGCACCCTTTTTTTGAGGCAATGCTTTGACATTTTGAATATTTTTAGTTATAAGGCATCAACTTTCTTCTTCTTCTTTCTAGATGTTGTTTTTTCAATTTTTAAAAATGTCTAGTTCTTTTTAATGACATTTTTTCTTGTTTTTTCCATGTGTTTTTTAATAAATCTAAAATTCAATGTTTTTAACATTATTAAAAATATTATGTTTTTTTTTTAAGTTTTAATTTTCATTTAATTATATTTTCTTAATTAATTTAAGATGCCATAAAATTTAAAACATTTGATTTTAACTACAGAAAATATAACATGAATCTCACATCCATCACAGTTTCAAATATTTTTTATCACATTCAAGGAAAGAAAGATGAAGGGCCCACATATCAGAATTAAAAAGGTCTTTTCATTGATAATAAAAGATAATATGATAGGAGAAAGTTCAAATATCCAATGCTAAAAAATCAGAGTTTCAAAAGATATAATTAAAATTTATCCCCGAAGTAGTTCTCTGGGATTTCTCAAAAAAAATATAAGTATTTGATAGTCTTGGAAATAAAAATGCATTTGTCCAAATTTGGATTGGGATCAGGCTCTAGTGGACCTTAAAATAAAGAAAAAAAAATAGGGAAAAGGTTGTCCTGAAAAGAAGACAAAAGAGAAGGATCAAAAAAATGGTTATGCTTTTCTTGAAACAAGTAAAACAAAACTGGAAGATTTTCTGATTGGGAAGAGAAATGAATTGGGAAGAATGTGATATGTGTTACTCACTGTGATGGAATCTCTCTCACACTTATTTGCTTGTTTATGTCCCTTTTGTATCATTTTTTGTTGTAGTTGCTTGACCAATACCAATCACCTCTAACTGATCTTCTTTGGTTATCTTGACGAGGGCTTGTCTCAACCAATTTTCAATATATTATTTCATTGGTGCAACATTTGTTTCTTGTCTAACTTTGATATCAAATATTGAGCCTTCCAATTATCTTATTTCAAATGAAAGTTGGTGGAGTGTATCTTCAATTTCCTCATTTTTATTTACATAATTTACCAACCAACTTTCAACTTCATACTTGGTATATTCAATCATATTATTAAATTTTTCAAATGATATGTCTTTTAATATTTCCACTTGTTCCTCAAACTATTGCCTTGTCAAAAATATAAAATATAAAATTAATTTTGGGTCTTGGACCTCCCCTGTATTTCCTGCCAGATCTATTTCAATCAATCGATGATAAAGTGCTTCCTTTTTTACAACCAAGGCATCACAATCATCTAATATTTCTTTTAGCACTTTTATCTTTTTTATCCATCAAGCTTTCAACTGTTTTATTCGAGTTGGGGAAGGCAAGTCTTCTTATTTTATTTTCAACTTGGTCATACCAAAAAATTTAAAAAAAATGTGATTACAACATCTTTGTAGAAACCTTCTTCATTATTAAAATCGGCTTGGAGATATTCTCTTAAATTGTTTAATTTAGAACCAAAAGAGACAATATTATTTCCTACATCCCATGCTTCTAAAATAAGGGACATTCTCTTTCTGATATTTTCTCCAACAAAATGCCCGACTGCAACCAACAAACTTGATGTTCCTTTCAACTTCAACTCAGGTGTTCCCTTGGTATTTCTCCCGGATTGAGTAGAAGCAATTTGACTTCTAAAGATAGGAGGTGGAATCAAAGCACATTCCAATTCTATGATTCTTTCTTTGAGCCTTGCATTTTCGGCTTCCAATCCATCAACTGATACTTCCAAAGCGTCCCCAGTGGATTTATCCATTTGAGAAATTCTCAATGCTGGGACTCCATTCAAATATAGCTCTGTGCCTTTCCCTTTCGCTCTTTTTCCTTTTGAATTTACTCATTCAAAGGCTAGCTTGTTTAAATATTTATCAAATAATGCACTATGGAGGCTCAAGGATTCTTCTTCATAAAAGACAGCCTCTTGAATTACCAATTGTTGAAATATAACAAGGGATGTCCTCATTCATGTTTTTTTGTTTTGTCATGGGGAGGACATAAAGTCATAATTACTAGATATGTTTTATTTGTAAAGTGACTTTTTAAATAAAGTGCTTTTATAAAGTGAATGTACTTTATAACTTAAAGTGATTTTAAGTTGTGGGACCCAAAAAGTATTTAATGAGAATTTATTACTTATTTTGTAATTAATGAAGAGCATTAAATATGAGCCCTCAGATTAGACTTATGATAGCCATTAGATTGAGTTGGTTATGTAAGTTAGGGTTTCTTGGGAAAAGAGAAAAGTACATATACATGCTTAGGGATGTGAGAAGAACACACAAGAGAAGACGAGAGTAGTTGAGAGATTGCCTGAGAGAGGAAAGTGAACATCAAGAAGGGCACAATTTCCAAGAGAGCTAGGGTGCAAATCCCAAGGAGAAATTTTATGTTTTGATTTGCAGCAGTGTTATTTGTTGGGACAGGCCGTATTGTATGGATCCGTACAGGCTGTACAACATCATTCTTGAGGCACAAAAATCAAGGCAAGCTTGGGCACGGTTTTCAAGGCATCCTTGAATAATTTTATGAAGGAGGACGATCGTATAGAAGAGAAGGTACAACAGCCTGTTGTGCCATGAATTTCAAGGTGTCGAATTTCAGCAAATCTGTACAACTGTACGGATTGTGGCACGGTTTTCAAGACAGATTTGTGTGGGACAGTTTTGTGTTGTAAGAGGTATTTCTCTTGGCTGAAAAAGTGTTATTGATGCTGTTCTGAACTTTCCCGAAGCAAAATAATAATATCTCTCTCTCTCGTTGGGTTTCCCCACATTGGGGTTTTCCCTGGTAGTTGCCTAAATTTATGTGAGTTATGGGTTGTTGTCCATTGTGCATTTCCGCTGCATATTTTGCTTAACAATGTGTATTTTTGCTTATAGAAATTTCTGAATGTGGGTATGCATTTTTTAAATTTAAGAAGACAGTTATCTCTAGGTTGCTAAGTGTTTGACGAAATGTGTGAATGAAATATTTCTTATTTTGTCATTAAAAATCAACATGGTATCAGAGCTTTGTCTCTGGCAGTGGGCAGTGTGATTTTTGGGCAAAAGGGTGTGATTGTTTTCCTTGAGTTGTGGCAGGGAATATGGCTGCAAGCATTAGATATGAGGATCGGTTGGATGGCATTTCCAACTACTTACAGTGGAAGGTTTGTTTGTCAGTCGTTCTCAAGGAGAACAAGATCTATAGCTACGTCAGCTCTGTTGTAGTAGCTCCCACAATAGATCCTATTGCTTTGGACTTGCATGAGGTCAAGGAAGCCAGAGCTCAGAGGATTATTCCAGATGGGGTGAAGGATCACCTTATCCCACACTTGGCTGAGAAAAAGACTGCCAAGGAAATGTGGCATGCACTTAAGAACTTGTTCGAGGTGAAGAATGAGAACCGAAAGATGGCCTTGAAGGCTAAGTTGCATGATACCAAGATGGGTAAGGAGGAGAGTGTATCTTCTTATCTTACCCGGGTGGCTGAAGTTAAAGATGAGCTGGCAGTTGTTGGAGAGGTCACATCGGATTTTGAGTTGGTGAGGATAGCCCTAAATGACTTCACCAAAGATTGGGAAGTCTTTGTGAAGTGTGTGGTGGGTCGTGAGCATCTACCAGATTGGAGCAGATTGTGGGATGATTTCACTCAAGAGGAGATCCAGGAAATATCTCAGAGCAGTGATCAGAATACAGAGAGAGTTGATGAGAATGTTGCTCTTGTGGCAAAGAGCAAGAAGAAAGGAATTTCTGGAAGGGACTTGAGTAAAGTCAGATTCTTTTGTTGTAACAAGTTGGGGCACCTTGCCTCTCAATGTCCTGAGAGGAAGAAGAAGAAGAAGGAGTCAGAGGAGCCTGAGACAGTTGCTATAGCAGCCATAGAGGACTTTGCTTCAAAGTTCGATAGGGAATTTTCTTTGCTTACCCTAGTTTCCAGTGTCGACAGTGGAGGATTTGGAGGTGATGTCAGATGGGTTATGGATAGTGGAGCCTCTAACCACATGACGGGAATCTGGCGAGTATTCCCAGACTTCACAGAGACTGGTCCTGGTCGACAGGTGGTAAATGAAAATGGTATGGTAAGAGTTGTACGTGGAGTTGGGAATGTTAGATTCCAACTCGAGTTTGGGGGACTCTTGAATATTGATGGAGTTCTCTTTGTTCCATGGTTGAGTGTTAACTTGCTATCAGTCTCAGCCTTGCAGGATGTAGGATATTGCGTATTGTTCAAGAGGAACCATATCTTTATCTACAGAGAGGGAGTGGATCTGGTAGAGCTGCAGCTGATCGGTAACCGGGTGGATAGGTTGTATATGTTGAGAGGACAGCCTATGATGTGTGATTCAGCGTCGGATGAGGAGCGTGAGGAGGCTTCTCATACTGTGGTGGTGCCAAGGTATTAGTCTTGCATTCTGAGATAAGAGAGCGAGTCTCTTCTGAGCACTAGCAGAAGGCTCAGCTAGGTTGATCGAACCGATGCTCAAGATGAAGTGAGCTCAAGGTTCCGGGAGGTTGCCAGAAGAATATCTTCTAGTTCGAGTTCTATGCAGGTGTTGCAGATGGCTCCAGGTTCAGAGGGAGCTCCTACAGAGCACAGTGTGATGCAACTAGATGATGGACATGGAAACGAGTACATTCCTCATTAAGAGGGAGTGTTGAAATATAACAAGGGATGTCCTCATTCATGTTTTTGTGTTTTTTCATGGGGAGGACATAAAGTCATAATTCCTAGATATGTTTTATTTGTAAAGTGACTTTTTAAATAAAGTGATTTTATAAAGTGAATGTACTTTATAACTTAAAGTGATTTTAAGTTGTGGGACCCAAAAATTATTTAATGAGCATTTATTACTTATTTTGTAATTAATGAGGAGCATTAAATATGAGCCTATTGGCGATTTTGTAATTAATGAGTATTAAATATGATCCCTCAGATTAGACTTATGATAGCCATTACATTGAGTTGGTTATGTAAGTTAAGGTTTCTTGGGAAAAGAGAAAAGTACATATACATGCTTAGGGATGTGAGAAAGACACACCGGAGGAGACGAGAGGAGTTGAGAGATTGCTGGAGAGAGGAAAGTGAACATCAAGAAGGGCACGCATTTCCAAGCGAAGCTAGGCACAACCTGCTGAGGCATTTTCATTTTAGATTTGGTGCTAGTTGTTATTTATTGGACAGCCGCACTGCATCGGATCCTACATACCGCATACAAATGCGATCTTTGAGGCACAAAAATCCTAGGCAAGCTTGGGTAACGGTTTTCAAGGTATCCTTGGAAGAATTTTTTGAAGGAGGATGGTCGTATAGAAGGTAAGGTACAACAGCCTGTTGTGGCATGAATTTCAAGGTGTCGAATTTCAGCAAATCCGTACAGCTGTACGGACTGTGGCACGGTTTTCAAGACAAATTTGTGTGGGATAATTTTGTGTTGTAAGAGGTATTTCTCTTGGCTGAAAAAGTGTTATTGATGTTGTTATGAACTTTTCTGAAGCAAAATAATAATATCTCTCTCTCTTGTTGGGTTTCCCCACATTGGGGTTTTCCCTGGCAGTTGCCTAAATTTCTGTGAGTTATGGGTTGTTGTCCATTATGCATTTCCACTGCATATTTTGCTTAACAATGTGTATTTCTGCTTATAGAAATTTCTGAATGTGGGTATGCATTTCTTAAATTTAAGAAGACAGTTATCTCTAGGTTGCTAAGTGTTTGACGAAATGTGTGAATGAAATATTTCTGATTTTGTCATTAAAAATCAACACCAATTCTCCTGCCACTTCTTTGTTCTTTTGAATCCTCTGCTCATCATATGAAAACTCTATATCCTTGATGTTTTCATCTAGCTCCATGTCTTTAAGAAGTGTGTCCTCGTTGGGTATGGGCTCCTCTACTCCCCGTTGATTATTTTTCCTTTTCCTCTTACTAGTTATTGGTAATTTGGGGGGTTTTCAATATTATTTTTGGGATGATGAGGATCATCTCTGTCATCTGAATTCTCAGTCAACTATTTTTATTTCTCTTGCAAAACAGTTTGGGGATTTTGCTTGGGTGTGTGGCTTCGCCAAGAAGAACTTTGAGACTTTGTATTCTTTTCACTAATAACCCTTCCATGATAACGATGTGCTTCATTTGTATTGATAATAATCTCAAGATCTGCAGTTAAAACTTCTTCAGAGTTATTGTCATCATTTTATTCTTCTCCATATATGCAAGTATTTATGTATGACGCATTGAAACCTACAGAGACCATATGATTCATAAACCATTGTTGGGGGTCAAACCCCTTCACTTGATTTCCTAATTTAATATTATACTGATCGAATTGAGTTGCAAATTCATCAATCTTTGAAGCACTTTTTAATGAAATCTCTCCAACTTTCCACAACAATGGAATGAAGTGCCTTTTATTCCTTTGATAAAAGAAATTACCCAAGATATGTATTGTCTAAAGACTTCTATCAATAATATCTTATTAGGTACATAAAATTGAAGATAGATTGGGTATTCCTGAGAGAAATAGACTATGATTATGCTATATCATGCATTTGATTAAAAATTTCCTCTTTTGTCTAAGAATGTTGTTGCCTCCAATGATAATCTTGAAGTATTGTTTCCAAACATAATTTTTTTGAAAGAAGATAGAAAATAATCATAGACTTCGTAAAAGTGGTACATCGCTTTTTGCTTCCACAAAGCAGGATACCAAGTATGAATTGGGTATGACTTGGAATCAAATTGTCTTGACAAATACAATCCTTGAAATACACAACAATATATGATAGTGAAGACCAAATACGTAGACATAGAAAATTTCTTATCTTTCTTGAAACTTGATAGTTGAAATGATATCTCAAAAGATATAATTTTATACTAGTTGAAAATTCTCTTTCCTTGAACAAAATAATACAAAATTTAGAGAGCTAAACGATGGATAGTAGCAATTGACTCATGTCCCAATACCCTAGAAAGAATCCAAGCCATTTCTTTATAAGGTTTCTTCAACTGACTAACCTGTATCATTGACAAATCCTCCAGCATTGTTGTCGGGCCTTCAAGACATTGTAGTAATAAATCCCTGCTACCATTTTTATCCCTAATGAAGTTATTGGCTTCTTCAACCTTGAAGGTTGTTGCTGGCTTCGGTAACCTAAGAATTTAGCTGAAAGTTGATGGCACCAAAGAGATTCGAGACTATCCATTCAATTTGATAATTCTCTGGTCTTTCTCATAGTTGTTTGTGCACCATATTACCAGTTCTTTTACATCAAAGACCTCTGGAATGCATCTTGCCTTTGTGATCCCTGATATCCATATATCATCAACATCCCTTTCTCTAGGCGGTAATGTAGAATAATATTCGTATTCTCTTGACTAGTGGTATTTTGAATCCTCTCATGAAAATGTATTTAGTGTGTCTCCACATAAGATTTCTCTTGTTCTCGCCATCTTTCTTAAGAGTTAGCCAAGCATGCACAATATTTTTGGAATAGTGAAGTAATTATTTCTTCGTATTAACCACTAGAACTCTTATTTTGAAAGAGTGATTTGGAGAATTAAATTTGAATTTATGAGAAGGGTATTGAGAAAATCGCCATTAATAACAATGCTTTATTACTTAATCATCTGTCGTTTCACTTAAGATATGCATTAAATGTTTCTTGGTGAATTTGACAAGGAATGAGGATTCACGATGGAGCAGAGAAAAGGAATGTATACAAAGAATTGAATGAAAGAGGTCCGCTTTCGCGGTTTCATGAGATGCTTTGAAATATGACTTAGTGTAGGATGGAAAACAGATGGACGACCAAAAGAGCACTTTTCAAAGTAGTGCGACAAACTCTGCTTCCACGATTGAACTTAAAAGACTAATTATGGAATACAACATCTCAAGAAAAATGGCTAAGTACCAAAAGCAGACGGACAGACTTGTGATTACAATTGGAGAAGTGATGCATGCCCCTGGACTCGTCGTTCCGCAAAGAATACAAGAATATGAATAAGTGTTGGTGCAAATTGTGTGCAGCGAAAAAGAGCATTATATTTTGAGGACAACGAAAGTTAAGGTAGAGGTCATGAAGCCGTCCTGGATCAATTTTTTTCTAAGTATGAAGTATGATACACAAGAAAGATGTTTATAACTTAGAGAATTTTAAGGTCAACAACTAGCTCCAACAATGGGATAGTAACCCCCTGTGGGTTACTTAAGAATCCAGAATCTCACCTATTGGGTATGGAGTTAGTGTAAGAAGAGAAAATAGAAAATAAAAGAAAATGTATAGAAGGAAAAGAAATAAAGTTATGTACAGATGAGAACAAAATTGATTAGGCAAAGAAACTCTTGAGATGTTGGCCATTGACTGGAAACATCTGCATTGTCCCTTTCATGTTTCTGAGTAAATAAGAGTTATAACCCAAGATATTTTCAATAGTATATGGGTCATTCCATAACGCCTCAAATTTTGTATGCAAAGAAGGATTTCCCTTTCCTTTGTTCCAAAATAGTACCACTTGCCCCTTTTGAAAATATTTTGTTGTTGCGCTCTGATCGAAATATTTCTTGATGGTTTGTTTTCTCTTATTCATTTTCTTTAATGCTTCAACTCATTCTTCCTAAAATCTCATCAACCGATTTTATGTTATTTGTAAAGGAGAGACTTCATCGACATCTTCAACATTCGCAATGTATGTCAAAGCATTCAGTTCCATATTAAGAGGCATTCTTGCTTCTTTTCTATACATCAGTGTATATGGGGATATTCCAATGCTATCCTTTAGTGATATCCTGTTTTCCCATAATAAATCCATCAATTTCAAATGCCGATTTCTTTGATTGAGATCAATAGTTTTCTTGAGGATTTGGATCAGAGTCTTATTTGTAGATTCAACCAAACCATTTCCTTAAGGATAATAGTTTGACGATTTCCCCGTTATAATACCAAATTCTCCCCAAAATTCGGTAAACTTTGACCCAATGAATATTGATCCATTATCTATGATAAAAAAATTTGGAACTTCGAACCTTGATAAAATATTTTCTTTGAGGAATTTTATGTGCTCGTCTGAATCAACCTTTTTCAATGCCATTGCTTCTTGCCATTTTGTAAAGTAATATGTAGATTTGAGAATATATGAATACACCAACTGTGGATTGTCTGAAAAATACCTTTGAAACTCCTCACCACAAAAATTTGAAAACATGTCCATGTTAGGAAGGGGATAATTATCTTTAATGTTGGTTTTGTTCAAGTCTCGAAAATCAACACATAAATGAATTTATTCACTTTTATTTCTTACGATGATAGGGTTCGACAACCATTTTGAACACCTAATTGGGAATATTATTCCATATTTCCTCAATTTCTCCAACTCGATTTTCACCAGGGGTTTCAATTTTGAATTTATTATTCTCAGTTTTTGTTTCAATGGCTTAATTCCTTCCTTTAACGGTATGATATGTTGTGTTAGCACTCTGTAAATTTATTCGTCTAATAAAAAAAACGACAGAGGTAACCTACAAAGCACTTTAGAGTTGGGTACTAGCCTGCTCGACTCAGAGAGGGATCTCTCCTGTCACTTGGTCTTTAACAGGTGAATTTTCTATAACAAATCAATGGCTAGGTTTTGTTGCTTTGAAGGGTTTTTTATGATTTTGCTAGCAAGGAAGAGGAGGGACACCTAGGGCTATGGAGTCAAAACTCATGAAAACGAATGGAAGCATTGATTGATCGGTAGAACTCACCAAAGGATAAAGGCTAAATGAGGTGATGAATCTGAGTTATAAATTGAAATTTGCAAAGTGTAAGAAGAAAGGAAAAACATATAACTGCATCATAGCATTAAATAAATGAATTCTAACTTAGTTAGGAAGAACTTAACATAGTTTAAATTGCTTAAGCCAAGAGCATCACAAGATGAATTATGGGCCCTTTAACTATCCAATTTAAATAGAAGACAGAGAAAATGGAATTTAAGCACACGGGAAATACATACGAAGAAAGAAGATGAAACTCAGATCACCATCATTAGAATCTTTTCATGGAAAATTCAGGACATCTCCATGTGCATTCTATTCAGCTTCAGAAAATTACATTCAAGTCCCAAATAGCTAAAATTGTGCCCTTGCACTTCTGCCAACCTCTAATACATTTGAAACTCCTAATATTTATACAATCTGAGTTTCTTCGATTTGAAACCAGTTACAATGATAAGAAAGAAACATTTTGGTTTTGAAACCAATTACAATGATAAGAAAGAAATGTTTCGCTTTTGAAACTGATTACAATAATGAGCAAGAAAACGTTTGTTCATCCAGATTCTAGCTCCTCCGGCATTTCGGTCCCTTTCTTCACCACTTGTTCTTCTATTGAGGTTATGACAGGATCCATGGTCATGATGAAAAATACCTGGCAACGATCGGAAATGGCGCGCAGTTGGTGTACTGTTGAGTTGCAGGTGGAAGACGATGGTCGTGCCAAGGTTCCAATGGTCCAGCGTTCAAAATAATAATTAAATAAAATAAATGACTAAAGGTCCCTTTATACTTTTCTATTTTGCAGGGGCACGAGGAAGTGGTTTTGAGGTAACCCACCTTTTATCCCACAATGCACCTAGTGATGCCACGTACCCCTGAGAGAAAATCGTGGTTTAAATTGCGGGATCGCTCTTCAAAATTAAACCCCGTGCAGCTTCGCCCCCTGAAAACTCTCTCGGTCGTTGATCTTGAGAGAAGGTACGTGGCAACAAATACCACAGTTCAGAGACTGGGCACTCTGGAAGGTTGGAGAGCATGGACAACCCAAAACTTCTAAAGCCCGGAGTTCCGTAATAAATCCTAGTCGTCGGTTGTTCAGAAACCATGGACCGTCAATCCACCCCACTTCGCGAGTTTTCCAATTTATCACTTCAGGAGATTGTTGTGATGTGCGTTGGAAACCGCCAAAGCAAGGAGTCCCGAAGCTCCTATCCACTGTAGATTTTAACAGAGAATGTGGACCGTAGATCTACAGTCCTCCATAAATTCACCAATTCAAGGTTCTGTGATGTTTGTGATGTCCGGAAAGGGAAACCTCTAAGCTCCATGATATTTTGGACCCGATCGGCTTAGAGCTCCTGCCAGATCTATCCCTCCCCCGCCATATTCAGCCCCTTTCCTAGTTTATCACACTTCCAAACTAAATTTAGCGATCTGCTAGATTTTGAAATCTTGATTTCACATAATAAAAATTTAATGGTGACTAACATGTTGGAATAGAGATCTATAATATGCTTTCAAATCATTGTAAGTCCATGCGAAAACATCAAAGGATTCTTTGAACAAGGAGGTATATTGATCAATCTCTTTTTTCATACAACCAGTCCTAATATTTACATGTTTTGGAGATTCTTCAATCCCAATATCTATTTTTGAGTTTCTTTCACTTTTCGGGTGGATGCTTCTACCTTCAAATTTGGCATTCTTACTTGATCATCTCTCGTGAAAATAGACTCAAATTTGACACAATTTTTAGAAATTAGTACATAATCATCAAGGCTTTCATCTATGTCAGCGAGAAAATCAGCCCGTTGTTCATCATTTTCAAATATTTGCAAATGATCTTGATTATCAGGTATTGATGGCCTAAAAATTCTCTTGACTTGAAAAGTATTATGATTCTAAAAATCATCAGTATTAAACAAGGATGCAGCCACTACCAACGAGTCTGCCTTTTGATTTCTTTCCTTGGGAATGAATGATATGATGAATGGGTTGAAGGAATTCATTAACTTATTTACTCTTTTGGCATGGAGTATTAATTGTTCTTTTTTTATCTTATATTTCTTCATGGTGTGATTTATGACAAGTTTAGAGTCACCAGTTATTATCAAATGTTCAATCTTCATTTGAAGTGCAAGATTCATTCCTTATATTAATGCTTCACATTCAGCCTCATTGTTTGTACAAGGAAATTTGAACCTGATAGCATGCAGATATATCATTGAATTTGGACTTTTGAACACAATTCCTACTCTACTCCCTAAGATGCAACAAGCACCCTCAAAAGACATCTTCCAAAATCCTTCAAAAGAAATTTGTACTTCTTGTTTTGAAATATTTGTCTTCTATAGGTCAAGAACAACATAGTTTCCTATACCGACAATAATATAATCTTGCATTAATATATTGTCTTTTTTCTTGAAAGAAAATGGTTTTCTTGGTTCTCGAGGAACTCTAATCATTGTTCCATCTTTATTTGACAACATCATGAAACTCCCATCGTTCATGATATACCATCCAATCAACGAGGACCAATCTCTCCCAAGAACTATTCCATATGTTGGAGGAAGATCCACTACTATGATTGTGAAGATAGTTGTGATATGTCAGGAAAAACTTACCCAAGCATAAAAGTCTTTAATCTCTCCATATGTCAGGACATTTCTTGAGTCAATGGAATAGATACTCTCCCTAGTTTCATAATACTTGGTAGAACTCATCCCAAGTGCTTCCATTATTGATAATAGCATGATCTTATTCGTTGCTCCAATGTCGATCAAGCAATTATCAAGTACCACATCATGATTTTCTATTGTAATATAAAAAGGTGGGACTCTTCCTTTCGGTCTTGGTATCCCCATTTTGTGGATAACTAAGGAGATCATGTCTCGAGGCCCTTAGGTTGCAGATATGGAGTGTTGAGAGACTACATGACCAACAATACCCTTTGCAGAGATGAAAAACACACTGACCACCACAGATGGTCACAGGTTTACAAATGGCATCCACCACACCAGTTGGCTTCTGAAAGGCAGTGGGCCTTGCTCCATGAGGTAAAAGTCAATATTATGGTGAGCACAATTTCAATACCTAATCCATTTGATTATGTTGTATCTTAGATTTCCCTAGATTTCATGATATGTGCTTGGACATTATGCCTTTTTCCCTGCTTCACCTTGATGGTTGGCATTGTACCCTAGTAAGTGGCCTTCTTTGGGAATGGGTTTGCGACTGGGAAATCCCTTAATAAGGCCATTGTACCATTCCCGACCATATTTACCATTTTCCATAATTATTCCCCTTTGTTTCCTTATCTCTTGGGATTTTAGGATGTATTGACCCAAGAAGGGGTTGTCCCTCATTCTATGGGAAGAAGGGGCTAAAGGACCAGAGGGGTTGGTGTTGGGTAAAAGATAAAAGCCATATATGAACCTTCCAAATGCTTTGCCCAGGGATCACCCAAGAAAGCAATAAAATGCTTATCTTTGAATAAAAGAGGACCCATAATATAACAAAGAAATGCCTGAAAGGTATATTCTGTTGGACAACTGAGAGGGGGGGGTGAATCAGTTGTTACCGTGCTTAAGCAATTATGCTTCTTTTAAACTCTTTTCTGAAACACTAAATGATGATCACAATAATGCAGGGAAATAAACAATGGCACATTCAGCATCAGTCACATATATGAGAAACACAGAGACAGATATTTCCTGAGGAAACCCATACAGGGTAAAAACCTCTTTTCTTTATATGATA
>SNQJ01S0049758.1:98823-112814 GCA_010110895.2 Picea sitchensis | reverse complement strand
TCTAGGTCTAGTTCTAGTTCATGGTTTAGGTATAGGTCATGGTCATAGTGTAGTTCTAGGTCTAGTTCTAGTTCATGGTTTAGGTATAGGTCTAGGTCAAGATCATGGTCTAGGTCTAGGTCATGGTCTAGGTATAGATCTAGGTCTAGGTTTAGGCAAGGTCTAGGTCTAGGTCTAGTTCTTGGTATATGTCTAGGTCATGGTATAGGTATAGGTCTAGGTCATGGTATACATCTACTTCATGGTCTAGGTCATGGTCTAGAACGAGACCTAGACCATGGCCTAGACCTAGACCTAGACCTGGAGCTTGCCTTTCCATGTGTAGCCTTTCTTTTCCTTTCATTTCCTTTCCATGTATTTCCTTGCATTGTCTTGCCTTGAATTTACTTCCAATGTCTAGCCTTGTCTTGCCTTTCCGTGACCTAGACCATGACCTAGAACTAGACCATGACCTTTACCTAGACTTAGGCCTATACCATGACCTAGACCTAGACCTATACTTAGACCATGACCTTGACCTAGAGTTAGGCCTAGACCTAGACCTAGACCTAGATCATGACCTTGACCTAGACTTAGGCCTAGACCTAGACCTAGACCTTGCCTTGTGATGCCTTGCCTTGCCTTGTCTTTCCTTGAATTTTCTTGCCATGTCTAGCCTTTCCTTTCCATTTCCCAATCAAAACTAGTTCCTTAGTGCTGAATCTTGAGGAGGTCATGGGTTTTTTTGGTATAAATTTTAATAAAATTGCAAGTAATCATGAACATCAATCCAACCATCTTCACATAATACATGAAGGATATATTAAAATATAGTCATCGACAAAAGAAACAAAGATGTTTCATGGAAAAATTGAGTAGCCACAATAACAAATAGTCATCAACAAAAAGAACCATGTCACATATGGAAATGGTAGAGATAATACAAATGCTTAAACCATGTAAGAAGCTTTACAAGTTATTCACTTCTCAAATATTTGCTTAAGTAGAGTTATATTCACTTTTGTTTGTCAAAGATAGGGTGACGCTATCATTTTTAGATTATGCAAGAAATAAGGTTTATTGCAAGGGAATAATATTAAGATCTCCAAGTATCCATATAACATCATTTTCCAATTCGCTCGGTTAACCTCCACACTACTTGGTAACTTATTTTTTACAACACCGTTCTTTGGTGGTGTTTTTTTGTTGGGATTATTTCCGTGAAAGGATGAAATTCAACTCGTTTAGTTTTTCAATGATGGACATTATTCCCATAGACCAAATTGTCAACATGTCATTGAATTTCTTGAGGAGGAAAATTGCAACTCACCATAAAAATCTAAATGGACCTTGCATGTACGAACCACATTTGCATTGGAATTGGTGTTGGGTATGTGTTATATTCTTTACATGAATGGATTTAGTATTTTCTACGTTGCATCTGGAACGTAGGGGGGTGATATCCCCCTTACGTTGGGGTTTGGGGGAAGTTCCCCCGATATAAAAAAATCCTTGAGAAACGTGTTGCATTTTTGCCTCAATTTTCATGTTCATTGTTGGGTAGTTTTTCAACACATGGTTTTTGCCAATGGTTTTCTATTTCCGGTTAAGGAATTAGTTTTGTTGACTAATCTATGTAATTGGGTTAGGGTTTTGGATGTTTTTGGATCCTATATGTATATTGTATTGGAAAAAATGTATCACTATGAATGAATATAGAATATGTCGGTTTTCCTGGTTTGGGTTTCCAGGGGAAAAATATCTATGTAATGTGTGTATTTGCCATTGTATCTTTTTTGTTTTTTTACTGAAAATCTGTTTGTAGTAAATATTGTACAAGGTTAAAATCTACATTTGGTATCATAGATTTGTTGTCTTCAGGGGGATTCCTTTGTGGTCAAGGGTTTGACTCATGACTATGATAAGCCTTGTTACAGTGGGAGATCTGTGGTATTGGTTTTTCAGGTGAAAAGAAATGGAGAACAGTTCAAAAATGGAGATCGAGAAATTTAATGGGCAAAGTTTTGAGTTGTGGAAGCTCAAGATAGAATATATGTTGGTGGACAAAGATGATTGGATCATGGTGTATCTAGGTACTGCACCTACAATAACTTCAACATATGACTAGAAAAAAGTTGGATAAAAAAGAAAAGAGCACAATCTGACTATGTCTCTAGGATTCAGTATTATTGAATGTGTCAGAGGAAGATACAACCAAGGATTTATCAGATACATTAGGGAAGTTGTATATTTCTAATTCCATAGTAAATAAACTATTCATGAGAAATAAGTTGTATAACCCGAGGATGAGAGATGGAGACTCGGTGGCAAAGCATTTGAACACCTTCAATACTGTGGTAAGTCAGTTAGTATTTGTTGAGATTAAAATTTCAGATGAAGATAAGTGTATTAGTTTACTCTTCTCTTTACCAGACTCGTGGGATATTCTAGTTGTGGCCATAGGTAGTAATACAACTACCTTGAAGTTTGATGAAGTCGTCTCATCCTTACTGTCAGAGGAGACGAGACAAAATAAAATGGAAGGATAGAGCACACATGTGTTATTTGCAAGAGGATGCTCAAAGGAAAGAAATAGATCTAAGTATAAGGGAATATAGAAATCTCCCAAAAATTTTGTAAAGGTATGTTAGAGATGTGGAAAAGAAGGGCACTACAAGAAGTAGTGTAGATCCAAAGTTGAGAAAAAGAAGGGATCTGAAGAATATCCTTCTACAGAAGAAAAGACGTCCAAGGAAGGAGGGGATGTGTACCTATCTTCTTCAAGCACACATGTATATCATGATGCATGGTTGTTTGAATCAGGTGCATCCTTTCATATGAATCCCCACATGGAGTGGTTATGTGAATATGAAAGGTATAATGGAGGTAATGTTTTCCTAGGTGATGAATCGACAACCATAATCATAGGTCGAGTAAAATTCAAGTTGAGGTTCATATATGGAAGGATTAGAAAACTACTTGGTGTTCTGCACATCCGAGGATTGGCCAAAATTTTTATTTATGTAAGAAAAATGAATGATGCAGGGGTAAAAACAATATTTGAAAAGGAAACCTATAGGATGGTTGAAGGAGAAATGGTGTTGTTGAAGGGAGTTCAGTTAGGAACTCTGTATAAGCTACAAGGAAGAACTATTAGTGATGGGTGTAATAGTTCCAT
Source organism: Picea sitchensis (assembly GCA_010110895.2). Classification (NCBI taxonomy): domain Eukaryota; kingdom Viridiplantae; phylum Streptophyta; class Pinopsida; order Pinales; family Pinaceae; genus Picea; species Picea sitchensis. Next base: position 109,657 of record SNQJ01S0049758.1, on the reverse strand, counting down.
TGTTACAGATATTGGAGTTGAAGAAGAAAGAACTCCTACAGTCTTTGGAGAAAAGGTTATGTCATGAAATCAAAGACTGGGGCATATCGAAGAGAAGGGTTTTCGACTACTACACAGTAAAGGTATGGTTAAAGGTATGTCTAATTTCACTCTGTATTTTGATTTCTATGAACATTGTGTATATGGAAGCAGAATTGGGTAAGATTCCCCTCTGGTGCAACGAGGGCAGAAGGAATTTTACAGCTAGTTCACAGTGATGTGTTTGAATCTGTGTCAGTTCCATCATTGGGAAAATATCTATACTATGTCTCATTTATAGACAACTTCTCGAGGAATACTTGGATATATTTCCTCAGGAAGAAATATGAAGTCTTTCATAGGTTTAAAGAGTTTAAGGCTCTTGTTGAGAATCAAACAGAGAAAATAATTAAGGTGTTGAGGACAAATAATGTCGGAGATTTATGCGAGAATGAATTTGAAGAATTCTGTAAGAATTACAGTATAGCAAGGCAGAATACTACTCCATATACACCTCAACAGAATGGAGTTGCAGAAAGGATGAACAAGACATTGATGGAAAAACCAAGGTGCATGCTCAATGGTGTTGGGTTAGGGAAAGAATTATGGGCAGAGGCAGTGGGTACTGCATGTTACCTTGTCAATAAATCACCCTCATCAGTGTTGGATGACAAGACTCCACATGAGTTATGGACTGGTAAGAAACCTCATCTCACACATCTCAAGGTATTTGGATGTGAGGCCTATGTTCATGTTCCAAAGGAAAACATGAGTAATCTAGATAAGAAGGCTGAAAAGTGTATCTTTATTGGGTATAAAGATGGTCTCAAAGGTTATAAGCTTTGGAACCAAGAAACTAAGAAGGTTTTGTATCACCAAGATGTGGGATTTAGAGAAATGGAGGATGTTGTTAAACAACAATTCATACCAAGTAAGAAAGAACCATATAAAATAGAGTTTGACTTAAGGGATGATGAATTAGACTACATAGAAGAACATGAATAAGAAGAATAATATCCTCATACTCCAACATTGAGGATATTGGTTCGAGAAAGAAGGATATCGGAAAGGTATACTCCATATGATTTCCATTCAAATTTTTCTTTTTCTATTACTATTGATGATCCTAGAACTGTGGAGGCAGTGGATTCAGAGGATGGAAAGCTCTGGAAAAAGGAAATGGATGAAGAAATGTAAACCTTGGATAAGAATGAGGCTTTGAATCTAGTGTAGTTTCTGACTAGAAGAAATCCCATTGACAACAAACGGGTATTTAAAAAGAAGTTGAATGCAGAAGGAAAAGTGGAGAAATACAAAGCTAATTTAGTAGCAAAGGGTTATTCCCAGGTTGAGGGAATTGGTTTTGGTGAGATTTTTTATCCTATTTCCAAGTTAACTTATATAATTTTTTTGTTATCTGTTGCTGCTGCATTTGATTTTTAAGTAGAGAATATGGATGTGAAGACAACATTCCTACATGGGGATCTAGAAGAATAAATCTATATGAAGAAACCATAAGGATTCGTTATGAAGGGAAGAAGGAGTTGGTATGCAAGATGAAAAAGCATCTGTATGGGTTAAAACAGTCACCAAGGATGTGGTATCAAAAATTTGATACGTATATGCTGGCACTTGGATTCACAAGAAGAAAAGAGGATCACTGTGTGTATTTTAAATTAATTGGTGATCAATTGATTTATTTGGTCTTGTATGTGGATGACATGTTGTTGATAGGAAACAACAAGGAGATTATCCAGAATGTGAAAACTCAGTTGTCCTATAAATTTGACATGAAGGATCTTGGTGCTTCAAATTTCATTTTGGACATGGAAATTAAAAAAGATCGGAAAAAGAGGAAACTCTAGTTAAATCAGAGAAAATATGTCAAGACAATATTGCAGAGGTTTAATATCAAGGAATGTAAACTGGTCAAGGTCCCTATTCCCATTGGTGTAAAGTTATCTACGGATCAATGTCCCAAGACACAAGAAGAGGAGGAGGACATGTATCGTGTTCCATATGCGAGTGTATTTAGAAGTTTGATGTATGAAATGGTCTGTAATAGACTGAACATTTCACATGCAGTGGAATTTTTGAGCAGGTATATGTCAAAACTAGGGAAGGAGCATTGGACAACTGTAAAAAGGAATTTCAAGTATTTGCGTGGAACTGCTAGCTATGGATTGTGCTACCAAGGAAGACCATGATTGGACAGAGTGTTGGACATACATGGCTTTGTGGATGCAGATTGGGCTAGAGATCTGGATCGTAGGAGATTTACAAGTGGGTATGTGTTTAACCTATTTGGAGGAGAAATCAATTGGAAGAGAAAAAGACAGGTTGTAGTGGCACTTTCAACTACAAAAGATGAATACATGGTAGCCAATCATGCAAGCAAATAATTAGTATGGTTACAAGTATTTTGTTCAAGTATTGGGTTGGTACAACAAGCTATAAGGATAGATTGTGATAGTTAGAGTGCAATTTTTGTGGCGAAGAACCCGACTTATCATTCAAAGACAAAGCATATTGATATTCAATATCACTTTGTGAGAGACATGGTTGAAGAAAAGAAAGTGTTGTTCATGAAGGTGGAAACTTTGAAGAATGTTGCAAATTCATTAAAAATATATGTGAGCATTGAGAAGTTCTCTTGGTGTAGAGGATCCATGGGCATTGATTCCGTGGATTGTTGTCTATGTAACCCTGTAACCCCCTACATGCAAACAAAACAATAAGTGGGGGAATGTTGGTTATGTGTTATATTATTTGCACAAATGGATTTAGTGTCTTCTACATTGTGTTAGGTGCGTAACACCCTCGAGAGATTTTTTTCCTTGAGAAACATGTCACATTTTTACCTCAATTTTCATGTCGCCTCAATTTTCATGTCCATTGTTGGGAAGTTTTTCGACACATGGTTTTTCCTGATGGTTTTCTATTTCCAATTAAGGAATTAGGGTTGTTGACTAATATAGGTCATTGGGTTAGGGTTTTGGATTCCACTGGCTCCTATATGTATATTGTATTGTAAACAATGTATCACTATGAATGAATATAGAATATGTTGGTTTTCCCGGTTTGTGTTTCTAGGGGAAAAATATATATGTAATGTGTGTATTTCCCATTGTATATTTTCTGTTCTTTTACTGAAAATCTGTTTGTAGCAAATATTGTAGAAGGTTAAAATATACAATTAGGACACTGGGCTATAGCTAGGGGTACCCCTCCACTGTCATTTCATTTCGTGGAAAATTGATTGTTCGAGGATCTCCAATCTAGGGTTTTGTTCAGCGAGGCACACTACAATTTCTTATCAAGGGGTCGATTTTGCATAACACTATGTTGAGAAATTGTGTGTAGCATGGTCACATAGGCCTTGGACAAATAGATGTGTGGGAGATTACCGAACTTAGTTATGCTGCTCGGTTTGGATTTTATTCCCCTAGAAAAAATTGTCAACATGTCCCTAAATGGCTTGAGGAGGTGATTTGCAACTCACCATAAAAATCTAACTGAGACTTGGATGGATGAACCGTCGGTTGCATTGGACTTCTAGCACCAGGTTACAACTAGGGGTGCCACTTAGCTGTGATTTGATTTCCCAGAAAACCATTTGTTACAACTAGGGGCACCATGTTGTAGCTAGGTGTACCCCTCCACTATCATTCAATTTCCTGAAAACCATTTTTTGCAGGGTCTTCAGATCTAGGGTTATTCTCAGTCAAGCATAATGCAATTTCTGAACAAGGGGTCGATTTTTCATAACATTGTGTTGGGCGATTGTGGGTAGTGTGGTCGCATGGGACTTGGCCAAATATATGTGCAAGTGCTTAAGAAACTTAGTTATGCTGCTCGGTTTCAATTTTATGCCCCTAGACCAAATTGTTAACATGGCCTTGAATGGCTTGAGGAGGAAAGTTGCAACTCCCCATAAAACTCTAACTAGGACTCAGATGAATGAATCATTATTGCATTGGAATCCTAGCACCAAGTTACAACTAGTGGTACCCCTCTTCTTTCGTTCCATTTCCCAAAAAAACATTTGTTGGAGGATCTTCGGAACCAAGGTTTTGCTTAGTGAGGCACAATGCAATTTCTGAACAAGGGGTTGATTTTGGTGAACATTATGTTGAGTGATTGTGGGTAGTGTGGTCACATGGGTCTTGTCCAAAAAGACATTGAGGAGCTTACAAAAATCATTTATGCCTCTCTTTTTTGACTTTATGCCCCTGGACCAAATCGTCAACATGTCCCTGAATGGCTTGAGGAGGCGAGTTGCAACTCACCATACAACTCTAACCAAGCCTTATATGGATGGACCTTTGGTTGAGTTGGACTTGGGGTACCGTGTTATATCTAGGGGTACCCCTCCACTATCATTTTTTTCCCCATAAAACCATTTGTTTGGTGATCTTCGAGTCTAGGGTTTTGCTCAGTGAGGCATAATGAAATTTCTTAACAAGGGGTTGATTTTGGTGAACATTGTTTCAAGCTATTTTGGGTAGCATGGTCAGGTGGTAATTGTCCAAACAGATATCTGGGAGATTAAAAAACTTATTTATGTAGCTCGTTTTGGATTTTATGCCCCAAGACCAAATTTTCAACATGTCATTGAATGACTTGAGAAGGTAAGTTGCATATCACCATAAAACTCTAATCAGGCTTCGGATGGACAAACCATCAATTGCATTGGACTACTAAAACCAAGTTACAACTAGGGGAACCCATCCACTTCCATTATGTTTCCTGAAAAAAAAATTGTTGGAGGATCTTTGGATCTATGGTTTTTATCAGGAGGCACAATGAAATTTCTGAACAAGGGGTCAATTTTGGTGAAGACTGTCTCGAGCGATTGTGGGTAGCATGGTCATTCTGGAATTGGAAAAATAGAGGCGTGGGGGATTATGGAACTCAATTATTCCACTTTGTTTGAATTTTATGCCCTCGGACTAAATTGTCAGCCTGTCTCTGAATGGCTTGAGGATGCGATTTGCAACTCACCATAAAAATATAAGTGAGACTCAAATGGATGAACTGTTGGTTGCATTGGACTCCTAACATTGGGTTACAACTAGGAGTATCTCCCCATTTTCATTTTTTTTTCCAAAAAATATTTTGTTGGAGGATCTTCGAATCTAGGGTTTTTCTTAGTGAGGAATAGTCATGGTCTAGGTCTAGGAAAGGCATGCCAAGACAAGTCAAGGCAAGGAAAATAAAGGCAAGGCAAGCCAAGACAAGGCAAGGAAAGGTAATTCAAGGATATATATGGAAAGAAAAGACATGTCATGGCAAGGCAAGTCAAGAAAAGGCAAGGTATGGCAAGACAGGGCAAGGAAAGGGAGGGAAAGGTAAGGAAAGGTAAGGAAAGAAAAGACAAGGAAAGGAAATAAAAGGAAAGTCTAGGCTAGAAAATCAAGGCAATCAAAGGCAATATGAGGATAGACATGACAAGGAAATCAAGGAAATTCAAGTCAAGAAAAGGCAAGGCAAGGAAAGACAAGGAAACACAAGGCATGGAAAGACAAGGCAATGCAAGGCATGGAAAGGGGAGGAAAAGTAATTCAAGGCATGACAAGGAAAGGAAAGGCATGGAAAAGAAAAGTCTAGGTCATGGTGTAGATCAGGGTGTAGGTTGTTGGTTGTTTTAATTTTCTTTTGAAAATAAATAAACTCCAATATTAATTATCAACCTGGGGTTCATCTTGTTCTTTCAAAGTTATAGTGTAAAGTATATGCAGGATGTAAACTCTATTCACACATTGGTTGTATTCTAATTCTTCAAATCGTGTAGCCAATTTAATCTATTAAAACTCTATAGAAAATAACAAATATTGACTTTGAACATGTTTATGAATCATAAAGATTCGCAAGATCTTCTTAATAATCAATTTATACAATAATAGATAATTGATAAATGAAAATAACTGAAGTCTTGGAGACAAATCATAACCCTTAGATTTTGTTTTGAATTAATGCATGTGGAGTTATGCAAATCTCATAAATCACGGACCAAAATCCATGTTTTATGTTTATCCATGGTTTTAGTGACCTGCAACACTCGTACTTGTAGCACTCATACCTATAGCATTCACGTAGAATACTTGTAGCATTCTCGTAGCATACTTGTAGCATTCCCGTGGCATACTTGTAGAATCATTTGTATCATCTTGCTAGTGCATATTACATATGTTTGACAATTTAGGACCTCTTAATATCCTAGTTTTGACTATTGTCATGTATTAAATAAGAGTATGTAAATGTTGTGGAGCTCAAAGCCAAGGCCCAATGGCTAGGCATGTATGATGTAAATACACATATGTGGACCATGTGTTAGGCTTGTCATGGTGAATTAAATCTATGTAAATATTAATGATGGAATATAATATATAATGGTCCAATATTGTTGCATAGAGCATGAGAGGGGCTATAATTCCACTATTGCCAAGTGTCAGCCTTAGAAATCATCTATTTTTTGAACATGTGACTTAAATGAAACCATATACCTTATTTGACTTATTAAAAACAAGAATTCATTCCAACACTCTGACATGCATTCTCTAGGTTGTTTGTGTTATTTTCTCCATTGCTACCATGGAAAAATAATCTGGAAATCGATTGAAATCAACACTCATAGGAAAAAATTGCAAAATTATGATGAAAGAGTGATGGTTGTAGGTAAGCATGAAATCGACACTCTTAATGTTGTTTATGAATATAAAATTTTTATGTTTAATTTGTGTTATGAAAAAAAGATGTATCTTGCATGATGTGTGTGATTATGCTTGTTATTTTTGCTACATTTTAATATTCACACTCCCACATGCATTCTATTAAATTTTGGCCCATTTTGAGAGTCTTATTTAGCTATTATTATGAGGATATGACCTCTATGGGAAGAATTTGGAAACCTGTATCATGTGTACCCATCTCATGGATAATATTGTTCGGTGAGGATGCTACACATTTATTCTAGAGTAAGAAGTTGGAATCATTTTTTATATAGGAGTCCCAACAAGTGCTAGTTGAGGTATTCAACAAATTGATTACTCACTATGTACTATCATATTATTTCTTTCACTTCACAACAAATAATAAGAAAGAGTTTGAGTCTCAAAGGGTGGAGTGAAAATGAAAATAAACATAACGTTGTTGGTGTGGTCGTGAACTTCATTTATTTCCTGTGTAACATTGTTTTGATGCATGTGCATACTCCATCATTCTCCCCTTTCTCGTGCCCAGACTCAAAGTAGTTCCAAATATGTGGTACCTTGAGTTTTTGGTGCAATATACACAACCATTGAAGTACAAAAGCACTTTTGAACTGGCACATGCAACCATATGACCAAATCCAATGTTGATCCATCTGTATTTTCTTTTCCTTAAGGTGATTGTAAAAAAACTGAAAGAAACATCGTATGTAGGCTAAGTCATGGCACCAATCATCACTTATGTAGAAGTGATATTCCTTTAATATAACTATGTTTTCTTTGTTACTATCTGACCCATGCATGTATGTGATATTGAACATTATGTTGACCTGCTCTGAGTGATAATATTGGCTTTGAATCTCATTATGCAGTTGAGGGGTGTAGTTATTAGCAAAATCAACCACTGATAAGACAATACCAAAAAGAATTGTATCTATGCATATTCTAAAATGCTTTTACTACCATCGAGCCACATGGACATGTTGAACATATTTTCATTTATTTTTGAAGAATTCCTTAATGAAGTGACTTACTCGTACCTCGAAAGTCACCAATTATATTTTTTTTCTTTCCTTCCCTCCGTCAATATCATATGCAACATATTTAAATATTTTCAAGTCAACCTCCTTCCTCCTCAATTCATACTCATCGCTCACATGGATGCACTTGATTAGTAATTCTAGTCTAATGCACCTAGGACATGTCCCATCTAAGCAATATTTTGATACAATGTACAATATTCTAGCCTTGTACACAAGATGCAATGAATAAAGTCTCTAGATGATGATGACAACAATATAATTGAGCATTACTGCACAAGGGTGTTATGCAATGCACGATGTGTGTGTGTATTTGTATCATAATGATAACCATACTCAATTTGATATCTACAATAATATCTGTTACGAATTGTGTTTATTATAACATACCAAGGCTTGCATTTACGGAAAGATATTTGGAACAATTTTAGTGCACTATGTATATTCCTGAATTTTTATCTCTCATACAATTATTTCTTTGTCATGTCACAAAAGTGTTTAATGTGGGGTCCATGGTCCCTATATCCCCTTCTCAATTATAGTACATCTTTTTGGTTGGAAAAAGGCTTAGTGTTCTCATGCCATAAAGCTTGTACTTCATATGAGAATGAGGTGGCCTTCCAATGAAGGCCCACAAATATGTTGGGCCACCTATGTTGAGGCTATCTGATCTATTAGAATAATTTTGAAGGGTTTTGATATTTCATTTCATTTCATGAGATGTTTGTTCAAGAAAAAGATGTTTTATTGTGATCTTGCTAACAATTGATTATGAAAAGACACATTGGGCTGCATTGTGGTCTTTAAAACGAGTTTTCTTACCAATTTTTTGAAAAGCATCCACAAAGTTTCTAACAATATGATGACTTGTTTCTAAATTTTTGACATCAATCAAACTTCTCCTAACAGTGATCAATCTTCTAGATTTTAACAAAGACAAAAATAATTGACAATTAGCGGCATCATATTTTGGTTCAAAATATTCTTTAATGATTTTATAAGAATGATAATGAATATTCTGGTTGGGTAAGTTACATTCAAGTGATTCTAGAACACTTTCATCCATATAAATGCTTTTATGAGTTCTTCGTTGCACACTTCTCAATCTACACAGGGATGATGAACCTGTATTTTGACACTCTTTATCTCCCTACTTTGGAGTTACAAACATAGTAGTTCTTTCCCCTTCAGTCACTGGAGGATCAATTCTAGGAGGACAATGGACATGCTCATGACTAGTTTCTGGAATGTTTGATTTTCCAACAAGAGGTTGCACCACAGGAACTTTTTCAATGGAAGGTTGTGCTCGAGTTGACTCTCTAATTTCATCCATTGTATAATCAACTCCATGAAAATCCTCCATCATCTGCTCATCCACAACAACTTGTCTTGAAGAGATAGTTATTGGAGGTTCAATAGAACTATGAACTGGATCGGTCTCTAATAAAATCGTATGCTTTGCTTGTGCTAATGGAGAAGAAACAACAATGGAATCTATTCCACTAGAAATTGGATCTCCCTCTATTGAAAGCCTATGTTTTGACATGCCTAACCTTTCATTTTCTCTTTATTCATTTACCTTTTCAATGGGTTTTTATTTCCTCAAATACTTTCTACTTTGATTCGATATGTTCCCCATGTTTAAAGACAACAATTGTCTTCCAAGTACACCAAAAAAAGTTTGATTCCCACTGACAATTGTCTTCTAATTACACAAATGTGTCTACCAATTACACAAGAAGACACAAGTTTGATTTCCACTAACAATTGTCTTCTAGTTAAATCACATTTTCTACAAATTACACAAGAAGACACAAGTTTTTTTTTCCAATGATAATTGTCTTCCAATTACACAATTTTTTCTTGATATTACACAAGCAAGCTTTCCACTGACAATTGTCTTCCAATTAAACAAACTTTTCTACCAAATACACAAGAAGACACAAGTTTGCATTCCACTAACAATCATCTTCCAATTGCACAAATTTGTCTACAAATTACACAAGAAGACAAAAGTTTTCTTTCCACTAACAATTGTCTTCCAATTGCACAAATCTGTCTGCCAATTGCAAAAATTTGTCTGCCAATTGCACAAGAAGACACAAGTTTTCTTTCCAAAAAGAAAAACAGATAAAAAAAACATATATGTTGTTTCTATTTTTGCATGCATATGTCGGGATAGTTTGATTTTTTTCATACATAATGAGGTTGAGGAGAGTGCTTGGCACATATCCCTACCTAGTAGGAATATGTGTGTATTCCTAGAATGTGTGTGCCTTAAAGGACACATGCATTCTAGGAATGTGTGTGCATTCCTACTAGGTAGGGATGTGCTCCAAGCACACTTTCCCTCATTTATTTCTAGTCACAAGAGCATGTGAGTGCTCTTAATGCAACATATACAACATTTATTGTATGTCCCAAATAAATTTATGAATAAATATTTATAGGGGTTTGGGGACAACTAGGACATAAGGGCTTAAGATTGAAAGTGTTTTGAAGCATAGGGAAGTGGTTAGAGCACCAAGATGGAAGTTCAAAGGTTGTGGGGTCTTCAAAAAAGGGTTTAGGCATAGTGCACATAGGGCTCAAGTGTGGAGGGGGTTAAAGGTCGAGTATAGGTGGGGGCATTGGGTTAGATCGAGCTAGGGGGGTTTAGGTCATGGTCTAGCTCTAGCTCTAGGTCACAGTCTAGGTATAGCTCATGGTCATGGTCATCATATAGGTCTAGTTCATGGTCTAGGTGTAGCTCTAAGTATTACCATGCCTTGCCATGTCTAGGTATTTCTATGTGTAGGTCTAGGTATAGGTCTTTCCATGTCTAGGTCAAGGCCATGTCTTTCCTTATGATGTACAAAACTTGCTAGACTGTGTGAGACTATGAGAAGGAGAGAGAGGAAGACACAGAGGGAGGGTAGAGAGAGAGTGTATTAGAGTGTGAGAGGTAGAGAGAGGAAGACAAAGAGGGGGTAGAGAGAGAGTGTGAGAGGGAGAGAGAGGAAGACAAAGAAGGGGGTAGAGAGAGAGTGTGTGTGAGAGGGAGAGAGAGGAAGATAGAGATCTTAG
>SNQJ01S0049758.1:76210-98773 GCA_010110895.2 Picea sitchensis | reverse complement strand
TACATGGCAAGGAAAGGCATGGTAATGCATGGAAATGGAAAGGAAAGGCATGGAAATAGAATTCAAGGAAAAGAAAGGCTAAACATGGAAAGGCAAGGCAAGGTCTATATCTAGGTCCAAGTCATGGTCTAGGTCTAGTTCTAAGTGAATGCAATACAAGGAAAGGCAATGCAAGGAAAGACAATGCAATGCAAGGGAATGGCAAGGCAAGGCGAGACAAGGCAATGAAATGCACAGTAATGCAAGGCTAGACATGGCAATGCAAGGCATGGAAAGGCATGGGAATACCATGACCTAGACCTAGACCACAACCTTTACCTATAAATAGACCTAAACCATGACCTAGACCCTAGAACTATGCCATGACCATCACCTATACCATGAACTAGACAATGACCTATACCATGACCTAGACCTAGATCTAGACCTTACCTAGACCTAGACCTAGACCTAGACCTAGACATGGAAAGACAAGACATGGCAAGGCAAGGCTATACAGAGAAAGGTAAGACATGGTAATGCATAGCAAGGCTATACATAGATGTAGACATGGAAAGGAAGGGATATAAATGGAAAGAAAATTCAAGGCAAGAAATGGCAAGGTAAGGTAAGGCAAAGTAAGGCAATGAAGGGCAAGGAAAGGTTATACATGGAAAGGCAAGGCACACCAAGGAAAGGTCTAGGTATAGGTATAGTTCTAGGTCTAGGTCATGATCTAGGTCTAGGATTTAAGGACACATCTTCTTAGAAAGACATTTACTGAGAAGAAGTTCCACTTCCTATGCGAAGTCTTAGATTGAAGGAAACAACTGCTTAATAGCTATATTTCCTTCTTCAATTTTTGATGCATTGTACTTTGAGGGCGGGTTTTCCCATGAGGATTTCCATCTTTCCTCCATTTTTAGTTTTTCGTTCTTATATGAATTGTACAATGGGTACCTAACATGTCCTTGGTTTTCGGAACCCATTCATCATTTACACCCTAGTAGTGTTCAACAGAGGTATTAGAGATATTACACACTCACCTAGGTAATTATTTTCCTAAGGTTGATAGTCCAATATTGACGGTGCTTCCATAGATTAGAATATTCTCCTTTGAGAATATTCCCCTATAAAATAGGGCACTCCCCTTTAGTTTAGAGTCAGTTACAGTTAGTTACACTAGAGGAATTCACTCATGCATGGAAACCTCATTTTTATCACCAACAGTTTCATGTGTTTCTCTCACTTCCACACATGTGACACAGTCAATTAATTATTACATGGATCAATTAACTAGAACTAGGTGGCAGATTACTTCGGTTTTTGTCAGTGAGTACCTAGAACTATCTAGATAACTATTATGGTGCATTATCTACTCATGTAGTCTATATCTATTGTAAATTATTCACTCTTTGAGTGTGGAATACAATTAATACAATTCTATTGGTTATTTTCTCTCATCTCTTCTCTCCTTCTCTCAATTTGCAAGCTTTGTACAAATTGTTGTTAGCTAGATTCTTTGTGCAGGTTTCACCACAATTCTACATGGTATCAGATATTTGATTGCTAGGATAAAGTGTATAAGCATTTTTATTTGCAGGCACATGATGAAGATACAGTAAGATAGAATGGATTTCTCACCGACAATTCTTCTTATACTGCACAATTATTTGTAGTGGAAGCCAAAGATTCTAATTCATCTCAGAAGTAAAGGATTATACCAAATAACCATGGAAACAGAAGTAGATATTGACTCTATGGATGATAACTGATGCAGGATCATCACTCCAAGCCAGCTATGTGCCAGCCAACCAACACATCAAAGCATGCATTCAATGGAGAGGAGAGGCGCATCCCTCTCACTTTCAAATTTCAAATTAGAATTTAATGTATTAAATGTTTGTAAGGCTGGTAGAGACAAAATCCATGCATCTGCACAAGATTTAGATAAAGGTTGCCTTAAATAGTTGTAAAGATGAGATCTAGATCTGATTCAGACTATACAACCATTCAATGTAATTGAATGAAATTAATGAGAGTTGGTGAGGATGGAGGGAAGAGCTCAAAGAGCCCCCTCATGTAAAAGATCTTAGCATCTTATTTTGAGAGTCAATAGAGTAAGTAGAAGGAGAGAGTTTTGCGAGAGAGTAGAACAAAGAATAGGTTAGAGAAGAGAGAACTAAGACTCAGTTGCAGTACAGTCTTTGTAACCTTGTACAGACATTTCATATTAATACAAAAAGAGAATTTTTTCCTGCATGTTGTTGTTCATGTGATTGTGAGTTAATGAATGAATGTATCTATGTGTTAGTGATATGTTGTAGATGTATGATTAGAAGTGCATTTGCAGGGATAGCTAGATTTTTCTATCTTTGGGTTCTTTGATTCTAGGTCTGGTTCTTTGTGGTTTCATGTGAGAGGTTGCATGACAGAACACTGTGGGTTTTGTATGCCAGTGCATAGGGTGCACTTCTGAATTCTGTGGAACTTGGACAGAGTTGTGCCAAGAGGGCACACCAGAGGAAGTATTAGACCCAGGGAGAAGTCTCCAGGTTGCTGAACACCTTGGAGGTAAGACTGTGCAGAGGAAGGCACAGAGAAAACATAATCACTAAGGGTTTTGAGAAAGCTCTGCCATGAGGCAATTGAGCAAGTGCATAGAATGGACAAAAGAACTCTATTCTGAGTTCAGAGGAAGGAGAAGTGTCAAGGAGAAAGACACTCACAGAGTTGTTGAATACTCTGTTTTTTCAGTAAGGAGTGCACCAAGCAAAGAAAGGGATAGGAGGGAGGGAAGCATTTCTTTTCAAGAAATACTTCAGATCTGAGTTTAGCGAAAGCTCAACAACACAGGGAGTGTGCACGAAGTGAGCTTGTTTCAAGTTCAGAATCTCCAGAGGAATAGTTCCTTTGCACATAGAGAAATAGCCGAGAGGAGCAGAAGATTGAGAAACCTTTAAAGGTTTCTGAGTTGACAAAGCTCAGGAAGGACAACGTTTTCCAGAATGTATGTGAGACCTAAGGTCACAGGGTTCGCAGAGGAATCAAAGGCCGAGGTCTTTGAAACTTTGAAAATCTTCCAAGGGAAAGGAAGAAGCACATGCTCAAGGAGGAGCTACAACTACGATCAGATCTTGTGCAAGAGACCCGATAGTCATCAGATTTGGAGGAAGGTGCACAGAGTTTAACCTCTGGGAGGTTGCACAGAGAAGCCGTATAAACGGTGGAGACACTTCATGGAAGAAGTGTTGAAGTTGCGAGATATGTTGGATCTTACAGAGTAATGAGGAGATTAAGGCCGAGTGTCTTCCAACACTCTAAGGTGTTGAATTTCGCTATTTCGGAATTTCAGGGTTTGGAGCAGTAAGGGACTGTGGATTCACTGCATCGCAAACTCCCAGTTCACGAAATCCCAAAATCTTGCGCTCGAATTTTGCTATTTCGGAATTTTAGGGTTTGGATCGGTAAGGGACTTTAGAGTCGCTGCATCACAAACTCCCGGTTCTTGAAATCCTGAAAGAACGTAGGTTGTTGGATCAAGGAAGGATCGCAACTGTCGATCTTGTCAAAGGTGAAATTTTGGGAATTTAGGAATGAAAGTTTCAAAAGGTAAGGAAACTCTATGATGTGGATTTTCGCGAGTCGTGAAATCTCGAAGAGCGAAAGGAATAGGATCCAATCCTTGGTGGAGGGTCAAATGGCCCCATAGAGTTGAGGGACAGTAGTCATTAGGCCCCAATCGAGTTTTGGGATTTTGGGACTCAAGAGGTAGAGTTTCATGGTCAACACAACTCCCGAAATCACGAAGAGAGAAACTCCGAAAGGTGGGTCCAAAGTATTAGCCAGAGGATATGTGTGGCAGGATTCAAAGGAGCGGTCGAGGTTTCTGGGAAATCCCTGAAAGGATGTGGGTCATCGATCCAGTTGGATCGTAGCCGTTGGTTCAAGAGGGACATGGACCGTTGATATCTCAGTAGAGATATTTCGACATTTCGGCTATCGGAGATACAAAGGGTAAGAGTTGGGACTCTTGACCCACGAAATCTCGAAAGGATCCAAACCGTCAAATCAGGGGAGGCTCACAGCCATTGATCTCCCTTTGGAGTAGAACTTCGGAGATTTCAGAGTTTCAGGGTTTCGTCATTTCGGCAATTCCGAGGACAAGGAGTGGGGAACTTTGCGTTGAAAACCCTGAAGTCGTGAAACGTGATGTGTCTTTGGAGTAGAGATTTGGAGATTTTGGACTTTTGGGGTTCAACATTTTGGCGATTCCGAGGAAAAGGAGTCGGGGCACTTTGCGTTGAAAACCCCAAAGTTACGAAATGCGACATGTCTTTGGAGTAGGGTTGTGGTCACGGAGGAAGCAGTCACATGGACTGAGATTTGGGCAGGGGCTAATGGTCGTTGAGCCCATTTCAGCATTTCGGCATTTCGGCATTCGGGGATTGAAGAGTCAGAGACTCGACATCAGGATTCACGAAGTCACAAAATGAGAAAAGTGTCTCTTGGCTTGGATGAAGTTCATATCTGGTGGTCGTGTGGAGGTGAAGACTCACGCCTAGTGCACGTTGTGCAGGTGGGGTTTTCATGAAGGACCTGTGGATCGGATTCGTGGGGTTCTAGTGAGAGCCCGAAAGAACTATTTTAGTTCTGTGGATTCGAAGAAGATCGATCCTGTGTGGATATTGGCCTGAGGGTCGAGGGTTTGCACCAAGTGGTATCAGAGCCTAACTTCGTCTGTATATTTCAGGTGAAGAGGATTGAAGATATTGTTGCAGGACTCAACAACAAATAGACAATCAGGTGGACTGTAGGAAATGTTGGAAATTCTCTCAGTTGTAGAGTAACAACAACAAGTTTTCCAGGAGGGAAAACAAGAACAGGAATATGGCTACTGAAGGCCATGGACGCAGTGGAAAGAAGAACCACCAGCAGCAGAGAAAAGATGAGATGGATAAAGAACTCATTGAGATAAGAGTGAGAATGGAAGAGCTTGCATTGCGGGTGCAACAAGATGCAAAGACACATTGGGTGTATGAATGGCCTCTGAGGAGGAAAGCAAAGTGGCTAGTCAAGTAATTGTTGGCCAAAAGACAACAAATGATGTTGAAAATATGGTTGAGGTATGCTGAAAGCCTCAGAGACATAGAGGAAGTGGTTCATGTGTGTGGACTAGAAGCTGGGAGAAATCTCAGTGATGATCAGGAGAAGAGATTAGTGGAAGATCTCATGAACTACCAGGAAGGCAGTGAAGAAAGTTCAGATTGTCAGATGGGCAATGAGATGAGATCACTGGAGGATCTCATAGACTACCAAGTGGGCAGCAAAAAATTCCCAATTTGGTAGATGGGCAGGGAGAAGGAGATGAGATTGTCTGAAAGTATTGGGAGCTCAGAAGTGAGTTCATGTCAGCAAGGAGTGATGATGGAGATGGGATCGATTGATCTCATAGACTGCCAGGTGGGCAATAGAGAAATCCAATATTGCCAAGTGGGCAATGGAGAGCAGATGAGACTGTCTGAAAGTCTCATGAACTCAGGGATGAGTTCGGATCAGTGAGAGGAGCTAATAGAGAAGGAGGATCATAAATGTCTTCTAGTCATTGGAGGAATTGAGATATTCCTGCCACTTAGCCCAGTTGAGGTGAGAGATTGTGTTGCAAAGGAAGCAATAGGAGAAGGAAAACCAGCAGTGACTGTCATAGAGGAAGAAGAGATGGAGCAGATATTAGAGGCTGCCCAAGCAAAGGAAAAGGATCATTCAGAAGAATGGCTCAAAAGTTTCAGCCAAGAAGATGAAAAGGAGACAGTTGCAGAACTGAAGCTGACAGCAGAAGGAGAACATAGGGGTAAGATACTCACTCCATGGGAGTTGGAGTTAGAAATGTTGGAGGATTGGTTAAGCCATCTAGAGCCAGTAGATGATTGCCATGAGAAAACAATCATGCAGATGTTAGTAGAGGAGCATTACAAGGAATCGCTCAGAAATTTCAGCCAGGGAGCTGAACAAATGATGATAACTGCAGTGCTGAGGTATGCAATAGCAGATGAAGGAGAGTTCCAATCTGAGGAGCAGCTGGAGGAAGCTAAAGATATGCCAACAGGAGAGCTGACAGTAAAGCTATCAGAAGAGGAAGCTGAGAAGAGACTCAGTGATGAAACTTCAGAAGAGAGTTTGCAGCAAAGTGGCCAGCTAGTGCCATAGAAGAGGAAAACAATATGGGGGATCATGATGATCTACCCACCGATAAGGAAGAAGTGCAGTGGAGGAGACTACATAAAGAGAGCCATCCATGGGAATAAATGGAAGAGATAATTGAGGAGATCAGAAAGCTAATGTTGAGTTCAGCAGCAGAGATTGCTAGCAATGATGAGTTGAGCAGAGGAGAACCTACCATAGCAACATGGCAACAGATGCAACAACAGCAGAGAAGCGATGGAGTGAATGGATAGCTCCAAAGAATTTTTTGGGATCCAGGTGGATTTCAACAACGATGCTGGGAAGCTCATGAGAAAGAGATCATGATTTTTTTCACAACAAAGGAGTATGATGTGGGAGCATCGCTCCAAGCCATCTATGCACCAACCAACCAACACATCAAATCACGCATTCAATGGAGAGGAGAGGCGCAACCCTCTCACTTTCAAATTTCAAATTGGAATTTAATGTATTAAATGTTTGTAAGGATGGTAGAGCCAAAATCCATGCATGTGCATAGGCTTTAGATGGAGGTTTCCTTAAATAGTTGTAACGTTGAGATCTAGATCTGATTCAGACTAGACAACCATTCAATGTAATTGAATGAAATTAATGAGAGTTGGTGAGGATGAAGGGAAGAGATCGAAGAGCCCCCTCATGTAAAAGATATTAGCATCTTATTTTGAGAGTCAGTAGAGTAAGTAGAAGGAGAAAGTTATGCAAGAGAGTAGAACGGATAATAGGTTAGAGAAGAGAGAACTGAGACTCAGTTGCAGTCCAGTCTTTGTAACCTTGTACAGACATTTCATATTAATACAAACTGAGCAGTTTTTCCTGCATGTTGTTGTTCATGTGCTTGTGATTTCATGAATGAATGTATTTATGTGTTGATGATATGTTGTATATGTATGATTAGATGTGCATTTGCAGGGATAGCTAGATTTTTCTATCTATGGATTCTTTGATTCCAGGTTTGGTTCTTTGTGGTTTCATGCAGGAGGTTGCATGACAGAACACTGCGGGTTCTGTAAGCCAGTGCATAGGGTGCACTTCTGAATTCTGCAGAATTTGGACAGAGTTTTGCCAAGAGGGCGCACTAGAGGTAGTATTAGACCCAGGGAGAAGCCTCAAGGTTGTTGAACGCCTTGGAGGTAAGGATGTGCAGAGGAAGGCATAGAGAAAACAGAATCATTGAGGGTTCTATGGAAGCTCTGCCAGTAGGGCATTCAGGAAGTGCATAGAATGCACAGAAGAAAACTATTCTGAGTTCAGAGGAAGGAGAATTTTTAAGGAGAAAGACACTCACAGAGTTGTTGAATACTTTGTTTGTTCAGTAAGGAGTGCATCGAGCAAGGAAAGTTCTAGGAGGGTGGGAAGCATTTCTTTTCAAGAAATGCTTCAGATCTGAGTTTAGCGAAAGCTTAGCAACACCGGGAGTGTGCATGGAGAGAACTTGTCTCAAGTTCAGAAGCTTAGGAGGAACAATGCCATTGCTCACAGAGCAATAGCTGAGAGGAGCAGAAGATTGAGAAACCTTTCAAGGTTTCTGAGTAGACAAAGCTCAGGAGGGACAACGTTTTACAGAACGCAGGCAAGACCCAAGGTCATAGGTTCACAGAGGAAGAAAAGGTCGAGGCCTTTGAAACTTTTAAAATCTTCCAAGGGAAAGGAAGAATCACATGCTCAAGGAAGATCTACAACTACCGTCAGATATTGTGCAAGAGACCCGATAGTCATCGGATCTGGAGGAAGGCGCATAGAGTTTAACCTCTGGGAGGACGTGCAGAGGAGATGTATAAATGATGGAGACACTTTGTGGAAGAAGTTTCAAAGTTGCGAGAGCTGTTGGATCTTGCAGAGCAGTGAGGATATTAAGGCTGAGTGTCTTCCAACACTCTAAGCCATTGAATTTCACTATTTTGGCATTTCGGGGTTTGGAGTGGCAAGGGACTATGGAGTCGCTGCATTGCGAACTCCCGGCTCACGAAATCCCAAAATCTCGCGCTCGAATTTTGCTTTTTTGACATTTTGGGGTTTGGAGTGGCAAGGGAATGTAAAGTCACTGCATCACGAACTCCCAGTTCATAAAATCCTGAAGGAACTTAGATCGTTGGATCAACGAAGGAATTCAGGAATTCAGGAATCAGAGTTTCGAAAGGTAAGGAAACTCTCTGCTGTGGATTTTCGCGGGTCGCGAAATCCCGAAGAGAGAAAGAAATATGATCCAATCCTTGGCATAGGGTCATATAGGCCCATAGATTTGAGGGACAATAGTTGTTGGTCCCCAATCGGGTTTCAGGGTTTCTGGACTCAAGCGGTAGAGTTGCATGGTCAACAAAGCTCCCAAAATCATGAAGAGAGAAAGGTTGAAAGGTGGGTCCCAAGTATCAGCCAGAAGATACATGCGACGGTAGTCAAAGGAGTGATCGAGGTTTTGAGGAGATCCCTGAAAGGATGTGGGCCATGGATCCAGTTGGATTAGAGCCGTTGGTCCAAGAGGGATATGGACTGTTGATCTCTCAGCAGAGATATTTTGACATTTCAGCTACCGAAGATACAAAGGGTAAGAGTTGAGACTCTTGACCCACGAAATCCTGAAAGGATCCAGACCGTCAGATCAGGGGAAGCTCATAGATGTTGATCTCCCTTTGGAGAAGAACTTCGGAGATTTTGGAGTTTCTAGGTTTTGGCATTTCGACAATTCCGAGGACAAGGAGCGGGGCACTTTGTGTTGAAAACCCTGAAGTCAGGAAACACGAAGTGTCTTTGGAGTAGAGCTTTGGATATTTTGGAGTTTCAGGGTTCGACATTTCGACAATTCTGAGGACAAGGAGCCGGGGCACTTTGCGTTGAAAACCCTGAAGTCGTGAAACGCGACGTGTCTTTGGAGTAGGGTTGTGGTCACGGAGGAATCAGTCACATGGAACGAGATTTGGGCAGGGGCTAATCGTCATTGATCCCATTTCAGCATTTCGTCATTTCGACATTTGAGGATTGAAGAGTCAAAGACTCGACATCAAGATTCGCGAAGTCATAAAATGCGAAAAGCATCTCTTGGCTTGGCCGAAGGTCATATCTGGTGGTCATGTGGTGGTGAAGACTCACACCTAGTGCACGTTATGCAGGTGGGGTTTTTGTGAAGGACCTGTGGATTAGATTCATGGGGTTCCAGTGAGGGCCAGAAAGAACTATTTCAGTTATGTGGATTCGGAGAAGATCAATCCTATGCGGACCTTGGCCTGAGGGTCGGGGGTCTGCACCAAGAACAATTATTTTCTCAACAGACAAGTCATGGCTCTTGTATTTATCTACATATATATTTCTTCTCAACTACAATATCGAGTAAAGGAGGAATCACTCTCAACTCTAGACAAACTATGGACTAGATTGGAGGTTCTATTTGGGAATAAGAAATATTGTGAAGATTTCATGTATAAGGTTGACATGATAGATCCAGAGAAAAATCCACTATAAGATCAAGCCTCTCAATCTGAAGAGAATTATACACAATTATTTGCACATATTTTTGTTTTATTCATTGGAGATGATGTCTACTCCATTTCAGATATGTTTTCGAAATCACATGTGAAAGATATTGTGCATGCATCTCAATATCTGCATGCAAAAAAAAATTCATTCACCATGCATGCATCTCAAGAGCCACATGGAAACACTTTTGCATGCACCATGCATGCATCTTAGGAGCCACATGCAAACACTTTTTCATGGTCCACACATTCATCTCAGGAGTCGCATGTAGAAACTTTTGCATGTGCAATGCATGCATCTCATGAGTGGCATGCAGACACTTTTGCATGCATCTCAAGAGCGACATGTAGACATTTGTGCATTACACATGCATGCATCTCTGGATCGGCATGCAAAAACATTTGCATGCCCCATGCTTGCATCTCAGGAGTTGCATGAAGATACTTTTTCATGCCCCATGCATGCACCTCAAGAGCTGCATGAAAACACTTTTTCATACACCATGGATGCATCTCACAAATCACATCTAGACAATTTTGCTTGTAACTTAGGAGCCACATGTAGACACTTTTGCATGTTCCATGCATGCATCTCAGAAGCCACATGTAGACATTTTTTCATGTGCCATGCATGCATATTAGGAGCTTCATGCAGACACTTTTTCATGTACCATGCATGCATCTCAAGATTCACATACATACACTTTTTCATGAACCATGCATGCATGTTAGGATTTGCATGCAAATACTTTTTCATGTGTCATCTCATGGGTGCATCTACTTCATCATATTTTTACATACATCTACAACGTCAATGACATCTTCACCAAGACATTTACTGAGCAACAGTTCCATTTTCTATGTGATCACCTTGGAGTGAAGGACACAATTTCTTAGCAGTTGTCTTTCCTTCTTCAGGTTTTGATGCATTGTACATTGAGGGGGGGTTTTCCCATGAGGTTTTACCTCTTTCAGTGTTTCATTCTTATATGCATTGTACAATGGGTACCTAGCATGGCCTTGGTTTTCGAGACCCATTCATCATTTACACCCTAGTAGTGTTCAAGGGTGGTGTTAGAGATATTACACACTCACCTAGGTAATTCTTTTCCTAAGTTTGAAAGTCCAATGTTGAGGGCACTTCCATAAATAAGAATATTCCCCTAGAGAATAGGGTGCTCCCCTTCAGTTCAGAGTTAGTTACAATTATTTAGACTAGTGGAAGTCACTCATGCATGACAACCTCAATTTTATCACTAAAAATTGCATGTGTTTCTCTCACTTATGACTCAATTAACTGATGATTGCATGGATCAGTGAACTAGGACTAGGTGGAAAATTACTTCAGTTTCTGTCAGTGAGTATCTAGATCTCTCTATATCACTACTATGGAACATTAGTTACTCATCTATCCTGTATCTATTTTAAAATATTCACTCTTTGAGTGTGAAATACAATGAATACAATTATATTGATTCTTTTCTCTAATCTCTTCTCTCCTTCTCTCAGTTTGCAAGATTTGTATGAATTGTTGTTAGTTAGATTCTCTGTGCAAGTTTCATCACAATTCTGCAACCTATACCTAGACCATGACCTAGACCTACACCATGACCATGAGCTAGACCTAGACATGGACCTATACCTAGACCTAGACCTTTCCTATACCTATACGTATACCTAGACATGGAAAGGAAAGACATGGAAATGCAAGGTTATACATTGAAAGGAAAGGCATGGCATGGCAAGGAAAAGCAAGGAAATGTAAGGAAAGTATAGACATGGCAAGCCAATGCATGCAAGGTAATTCAAAGAAAGGCTATACAAGGGAAGGCAATGGCAAGGAAAGGCTGGGCAATGCCATACCACATTTTTTTGTGCAAGGACAAAATAAAAAGGAGTCAAGGAGTGGAGAGTAACAAATCAATTGCAAGTGAGACTAAGTGATATTTCATGTAACTTGGTCATCCAATTATAAAGAAATTATATAGTGTATATCAACGTGCTATTAGGGCTAGAAAAGTAAAAGCATATGCAATAAAATTTATCCAAATTCACATCTACTAGAAGAAAACTAATTCACAATAAGATAAAATTTATGAATGCACTATTTTTTTATGACTGTTTTTGATATAATTTTGGCAGAAATCGTGGCTCTAATCAATCCATTATTACCAAGAATGGAGATCAACAAAAAAAACTATCATGCCATTTATTGAACATAATTTCCATTAATGTGCTGAAAAAACCACATTTGGTTGTTAGAATCCATAAAACATTTGAAACCTATGAAGATGAAACCTGAGAAGCAAATTTCCATAGGACCCGATGCATAATTTACACAAATATATAAAGGGACAAATTTCTAAGCTACCACTAAAATAAAACACGCTTTCCAAAGATCTTCAATGTGGTCCTAGATGCAAATATAACATTATTTTAAGGCCATATGCAAGTGAAATAAGTCTTAAAATTTTGTTGGTCCAAGGTCATAAAGGCATTCCTAATTAGGAAGAAATGATGTCAAATATATACGTATGTCTATCTCTCAAAATAATAGTATAGAGAAAAGTTCAAAATCTATTATCAAATGGAAAGTTGTCAAGGTATCTTGACCCACAACTCGATATATGTATCTATGGAGGTGATAGATGAAGCAATCTCACCTATCACTATGTATTGTGCTTATATCCCTAGTAATATTTTGAACTCAACATCAACACCACATTATTGCTATTAACTATTAGTCTTAATGAATATATCACGTGTCAATATCCTTTTCTTAAACATTTGAACAATATATTGCAAACTACAGATAACATGTTTATATGTAATATTATGAACAAACCTAATTCCACATTGATTTGAGAAGCAAGTTTAATTTTGATTTATATGGTATACATCTTTCTTTGCAGTTAGTACTTTTTACATAAATGCTCCAATCCCAAAATCAAGGAGGATGGACTTGATTACAAAACATAAAAAATAGAATGAACTATGGACACTAAATGTTGCATTGTCAATGCTAGTTTAATGCAAGGCATGGAAAGGAAAGGCAAAGCAAAGCATGGAAAGTAAAGGCAAGGAAAGGCAAATAAAGGCATGGAAAATCAAGACATGGAAATACACAATACAAAGCAAGGCATGGCAAGGAAAGGAAAAGAAAGACATGGAAATGAACAATACAAGGCAAGTAAAGGCATGGAAAAGTATGGAAAAGCATGGAAAAGCATGGAAAGGAAAGGAAAGACATGGTGAGGCAAGACATGGAAAGAAAAGGAAAGGAAAGGCAAGGAAAGACAAGGAATGGCAAGATAAGGCAACACAGGCCAAGGAAAGACAAGGAAGGCAAGGAAAGGAAAGGGAAGGAAAGGAAATCCAGGGCAAGGAAATGAAATGCAAGGAAAGGCATGGAAATGAATGGTAATTCAAGGCAAGGCAAGGTAAGGCTAGACATGGAAAGGAAAGGCAAGGCAAGGAAAGTCATGTCATCGAAAGGCCTAGGTCTAGGTCTTGGTATGGAAAGACAAGGAAAGGAAATGAAAGGCATGGAAAGGCAAGGAAAGACAAGGCATGGCAAGGAAAGACATGGAAAGGAAAGGCATGGCAAGGAAAGGCAAGACATGGAAAATAAATATATGGTAAGGCACAATACAAGGTAAGGCAGGTCATGGAAAAACATGGCAAGGCAATGCAAGACATGACAAAGAAAGGCATGGAAAGGCAAGGAAAGACATGGCAAGACAATACATGGCAAGAAAATACATGGAAAGACAAGTCAAGTCAAGGAAAGACAAGGCAAGGCAATACAAGACAAGGTCAATTAGGTGTCACAAGACACAATGTAGTGTGGTTTTGAAACATGGCATGATTATGAGGATAATTGCAAAAGGAAAAATATATCATTTTCTTATATCATTTATAATCAAGTCGTTTGGATGTACTTTTCAACATTATTATGACCAGATTGAGATGCAAATTTGTCTATATAGATTTCCATTACTATGTTATGGTTGAAATGGTTTAATAGATTAAGTGGTAAAAATAGCCAAATGAAAAAATTTATCCCTTACAATCATCTTTTAAATATTTAAAAGTTCATCAATTTATCCCAAAACCCTTGTAGTAAGTCTCACTTATATCTATGCTTCAGGTGTATCATATGATTTTAATAATTTGGGCACGTGCATATACCTAAGTTTGATATATTGAACCTTGAATTTTACAAGATATTGATTAGAGTTGTTTGAGTGATATAATAAGGGAGCAAGAAGGATTTCTAATATCAATGGTTTGTATGCCATACATTCCACATGACTGTAACTAGCAAAAAAAGAGCCACATGTTTACTCAAATCTAGTTAAATACCATATATTCATCAACATAAAATAAACAAATAATGAAATTTATAAAAAACGTGTCATGAAATGTTTGTGTGTGTAGAGAGAGAGAGAGAGAGAGATTCAACATCGTATAAACTGTATATTTTTTACAAAATGGCACATCATTCCTAATATATAAAATGGCAGCAAGTGCCCTAACATGAAAAATTGTCATATGGTGGCCTAGATACAAAATGGTAGTCATTGGTCACTCATTGAGAACTTTTACCCTCGCAACTATCATGAGAATCCCGGAAATCAATCTTTTTTCTCTTACTCTAAGAAGCACCTTGAGTGGTTTTGTGCTCGGGCGTGGTTCGTCACTCTGAAGACTGGACAAAGAAACATCATTCTTATAATTTTTTTCCACAATGAATTAAAATACTTACAAAATGATACTTTGTAATTCAACCTAAGACAAATCACCACAGATGATACTAACAATTATGAGGGTGTTACCCTCCTTCGCGACCCTAATATCTCAACGATTCCACCCTCCCTCAGTTATAAGGATTAGATCATGAAATTTAAACTAATATGCATAAAATCAATTTTGTTCACGATACATAAAAATTGATCATCAACAAATTATCTCACCGTGAATAAGTTAGGGAATGGTGGAGGAGTCATTGGCAGGTGAAGCACTCCACTATACAACTTTCTCTGAGGTAACATCTATTGTGGAAGCCTCGGTGGATGGCATAGATGGAAATGGTGGTGGGGGTGGGTGGCATACGGGTGCATCCACTGTGGATGGATGCGATGGAAGAGATAGCGAGGGTGGGTGGTCTGTGGGTGCAGCCATTGTGGATGGATGGGATATGAAATATGGTGGGGGTGTGTGGAAATAAACCCCCATGGGTTGTACAAGGGATGGTATAACCCTTGGCTTGGAAATAGGTAACCCAAGACCTATGGCAGGGTGCCCAGGGACTGGACTAGATCTGTAGCTCGAGAAAAGTGATGCAACCTACATACGTATTAATAATATTTTTATTAGTACCAAAAAGTAAAATTCAACAAAATAAATAAATAAAATTTGAGATTTAAATGAGATTTAATTCAACACATGATACCTATGAAGGTGGTGAGTTGTCCATCCCAGGTGAACATTGCTCATCATTATATGGTAGAACAACCTGTAGAAACACAAGAACATTATATTTGAGGATGCTAGAAAATAAAGAAATCACTATGGTGAATTTATCAAATGTGACACATACATGTGTATGCAGTACTCCAAATGAATAGATTTCCTCTATTGTTGCATCAGTGGTGGAGACTGACATTAATGTGTGTATTAACATATAGGGTATTTTATAGGGGCGTAGCAACTACAAAACATCATACACTAAGATATCAAAATAAATACAAAGAATACTATATATATATAATCATGAATAACATAGAGATGGTTAATATACTAACCTCATCCATGAAACTATGATGTTCACTTGCCTCCATCGGCCCATAACAAATATTCCCACAAATCAGGCATCTATGAGGATCACATGAATGACTACTGTGTCCATGTTCCCTCTCCTAGTTGCACTAAGTTTTATGGGTTGAAGGTCCAACCCCTCTTCCAATGTCACCAGTAGGCACCTCCTACAGAGATAATGAAACAAAACTCCCATGTTGCACCAGGCTCCGAGTCAACGCTGATAAAGATAATTGTGTATGCTGGATGTCTTCTACAATGGGATGACATTGATAAGGGGGGTTAGGTCTTAACCTAGGAGGATGAAGACCTAGAACATGGTCACTCCTAGCATGCTCTCTATCATGTGCGGACCCTAAACCCACCCTATGGAATTCACCAATGTCAAAGTAGTTTACATAGTGACCCAAAATGAATTCTTGCCATAATTTCCTCGGGAAATATAGAGGCACCTCCATGTTATTGCAGGGAGGTTTGTCGAACACCATGAACTATTTATCCATCCAGTTTTCCTTAAATTTCTAGTGGATGCACCAATCCATACAAATATGTCTCTTGTTTACTAATGGTTGTATTCAGGATCTAGGATCAATAAATAGAGACATTAGATCTTGTTTCGTAATATTCAAGTATTTGACTTGGTTTTTATTGAGTCTAATCCTTTAATAGTAAAACATCCTGGCTATGTATTCATAAATACTGGTTGATTTCCATTAGGAACTTAAAATGGATGATACAATGATGTCCAATGAGGTGGCCAGTGACAATTGGCTAGGCTCTCTTATACCCCTTAAGTCACGGACAATCGATCTCAAAGAGTTCAACCCGTCATCATTTTTTGTGTTTATGCTTGGCGGTTGTGGTGGGTTGGGGTTGTATGCACCTTTGTGTAGTTGTGTGGGGTTTTTATTGTCTTCAAGTTCCATCTTAATTATTATGCTACAATTTAATAAGGGAGTGCATATAAATTGGGTCGGTTTTTTTAATTAAATTAAAAAATTACAAAAAGCATGCAAATAAATAGTTTAAGAAATTAAAAAAAATAGAAAATAATCACAAATACATACATTGTCTCTGAGACGGTGTTTGGATCTTATACCAATTCCACAAGTAGAATCTCCTTCAAATGTGAGTGGAAACAACCTACAAACAACATCGTTGTGAACAATCTTAAGTAATTGTAAATTGCATTTGTAATTTACAATATGTTGAAATGAAATTGTATTTCCTTCACTATTAAACTTTACAAATAAATATACTACCTTTCTTAGAAGGTCATGCAAAGGCCCTTGTAAGGCTTCTAATACGAGATAGGGAGTAAGCCTTAAATATGAGATACACTTAAATATAAGACGTTCTCAATATTAATTTACTTTATTCATACTTCATTTGAACATGGTTGCATGCATGTTTTTTTTATCAAATGTTTAGTTAGCTAGAGTTTCTAGCTCTTTTTTAATTTTTTGTTTTTATAGTAATTTTTAATATCATAATATAATACATATTTATTTAAACCATAAAAATTATATTTTCATTAATGGGTTGTTACAATAATTTCAATGTAAGTGTAAAAGATTCAATGAAAGTTGTTTCTTCACTTTGTAACCAACCATTCCAAAATATTATTAATTAATTAATTAATTTATATATATATATATATATATATATATATATAACAAAGATTAGTTAGAGTTCCATAAATACTAGAAAATCAAAATTTGTTTAATTAGAATTCTATAAGTAACATAAAATCAAAGTTGAAGGAATCTATGACACTATACATTCAAAGAAACTTACATATATTCCAATTCATTTTGAGGATATGCTCCAAAAAGTGGTCCATATGCTTCATGAGATTGATGATAAGCTTCATGGTTTAATTATTGATGCTAATTACCCAATTAATTTCAACTCAGACATTTACTACATACCTTTGCAACTCCAAGGGAAACTGCTGCCTTTTAATATCCATTGTTTTAAATATTTTTAGCACACATTTATGAAAAGTGACTTAGTATGGATGAAAAATATATTACTGTCATATTGCATTTTACTTTTGAGGAAACATAGAAATCAAATTGATGAGGCACTGAAAGCCAACAAAACCAAAATTTAAAAAAAAAACAAAACCTCTGGGATTTCCAAGGCCTTATGAAGAAGGAAGACATTTTGATGTTCATTAGTTTATTCAAATGGGCCATGTTGTGAAGGAAAAGAAGAGAAATAAATCTTGCATTGTAGTAATATAGGAATTCAATATTTCATACATTGAGAAAGAGAGATGATCATTCAAGTGATAGAGAAGGAGATCTATTACTCTATGCACATAGAAGGAGTTTGTTCCAGATTCAAGAGCCATTGTTAAAGTTATAAATTACTAGAGTAGGAGAAGAGGATAAACTTCCTAGTTGGATTCCATAGGAGATCCATTACCCTATGTAGATGATGTTTTATGTAGCAAATTTTTGAGGTTAGTTGACCTTTCTATGAAAGAAAGAAAATGGAATAGCTTCACAATTTTGTTATTAACATTTTGAGGTTTATTAATTTATTCAAATAGGCCATCTTGTGAATTCAAATGGGCCATCTTGTCAAAGAAAAGAAGAGAAATCAAATCTTTCTCTAAAGATGGAGCATACCTAGCTTAACTGGGAAACGATGTTTAAATATTTTAGATACTTAGTGACTTGTGCCCCTTCTTTTGTTTTGCTCAATCACCCTAAAAGCACAAGTTGTGGTGCAGTATAAATGACCACAAATCAGACCAAACAAATCTCGATTCTACTGTTTTGAACTCATTTTCACCCCAATCCAACCAAACAAATCTTGATAGATTCAACGCCCATGAAAAACCACTCCCTTGAACTCTAATCTCCAACAATAACGTTGTCATTCGATCACTCTTCCCACTTGCACATGTGACACACATCTGTAACTCACGAGGAAGCATGCAGCAGTCCACAAACGTTGCGTTACATGGGAGGTTGCTAAATCTGTGGCGCAATAAATGTTGCGACCACAATAAACGTAATCAGAAACAGATGTGTAGGTTCGAGGTAGTATCCTTCATCGTGCTTGCGACATGTACACTCCAAGTGATCCAGTCCACAATTACTAATTAATTTTTTTCTTCTCTCCTCGGTGAAGGTTCCTGGAAAATGAACCTGGCTCATGCCAGTGGGAGCAACCTTATGGATTCTCANAAACAAATCTTGATAGATTCAACGCCCATGAAAAACCACTCCCTTGAACTCTAATCTCCAACAATAACGTTGTCATTCGATCACTCTTCCCACTTGCACATGTGACACACATCTGTAACTCACGAGGAAGCATGCAGCAGTCCACAAACGTTGCGTTACATGGGAGGTTGCTAAATCTGTGGCGCAATAAATGTTGCGACCACAATAAACGTAATCAGAAACAGATGTGTAGGTTCGAGGTAGTATCCTTCATCGTGCTTGCGACATGTACACTCCAAGTGATCCAGTCCACAATTACTAATTAATTTTTTTCTTCTCTCCTCGGTGAAGGTTCCTGGAAAATGAACCTGGCTCATGCCAGTGGGAGCAACCTTATGGATTCTCATTGGTTAGTATATCTGCAGCGTAATAAAAGGGTGTTGGTTAAATGTTCTATTTTTTGGGTTTTTTTTTGTGGGAATTGGCTGGTATCTGGCCATGTAAATTTGGACAAAATCTCTATTTTCTGTTGTTTAAATTGTCTTTGTGAATGTATATACACATTCATCTTGCTGAAAAACTTCTAGAACATTCGAATTATACAAACTTAGCCACTAAA
Source organism: Picea sitchensis (assembly GCA_010110895.2). Classification (NCBI taxonomy): domain Eukaryota; kingdom Viridiplantae; phylum Streptophyta; class Pinopsida; order Pinales; family Pinaceae; genus Picea; species Picea sitchensis. Next base: position 79,484 of record SNQJ01S0049758.1, on the reverse strand, counting down.
ATATGCAAATCCAATCATTCATTACTAAATCTCGAACACAATCAAACCTACAAATAACCAAAAAAAAAACCTGTGAGGAACGTTTAGACTGCTCTTAATATAAAAGTTGCCAACACGGTGTACATGACAAGAAGAACAAATGTGCAGGCACTAGGTAGTATCCACATCGTGTCCATGTACACTCACGGATCGAATCTACAGTTACTATAATTGCCCTTAATTTTTGGATCCCGAGTCAAGATTCCAGAATTTCTTATGGCTCGCGTCACCAGGCTCACGTCACTGGAAGCAACCTTATAGATGGTCTGGGTCAATAACTACTATGGCTGTGGGTGTTACATGGTTTATGCTGCGCCGCTTTTCTCGCCTGGTGCGCCGTTCAAGCAATCCGTCCAAATTGACTTTGTCATTGTGCACAACTTTTAAGGGTTTATATAGTTTTGATTCTGCCCTAGTCCTATTCATTCTCTCAACTGCTTGGTTGTCATTCGGCTGTACATATTACGCAGTGCCTTCTCGCAAATATGAGTAGATTCCACAGGAAAACTACTCCTATTTGGTACTCCATTGCTTGTAACTAGCACAGCCACATGATTGTGGCTGATAAACGCGGAAAGAATAATTCCATTTACAAACCCTAATTAGGGTTTCTCTTATAATTATGGTTGGTTCGTAAATGAAATATGCACATTGTTTCTAACCTTTAATGATATAACATGACACTGTTTTTTTCCACAATATCTCTTACAGTTGATAAGACACCACTTTTTGTTGTAAATTCTGCATACGATCCATTGTAGGTAGATAGAATCTCTTCACGTTTTTCCAGACATATCAGATAGTTACATTACAATATCTCTTACAGTTGATAAGACACCACTTTTTGTTGTAAATTCTGCATACGATCCATTGCAGGTAGATAGAATCTCTTCACGTTTTTCCAGACATATCAGATAGTTACATTTTTCAATTAAGTTATTTATAGTCTCGTTAATAAATTATGATGGGGACTATCTGCCGTTCAGGTATTAAATATTTATTAAGTTATAGTATGAATAACTTAGATTAGGCACAAAGAAGTTCATCTGTCTCATCTTATAATAATGCATTGAGTACACTTGTTTCAAAAATTTGCACAATCGAAATGCCTGTTGCCTTCTTTCTTGATCGAATATACCGCTCACAACTGATAGATTAATTAACGACCGAGATTACCTGATATGGCATGTGTTTTTCAGAAACGCGGGGGCGGTAGGAAATGGGCGAACAGCTGAATTTGAATCAACTGAAACGTATTGACAGTTGAGAAAATTCTTGGCGAAAATGAAACGCCCAAACAGGTGGGGATGTTTTAATTTAGATAAGCATTTCAAGTAGCAATTACATATCCTTGCAATAAATTTTTAATGTGATTAAGTAAATGTTAAAAAGTAAACATGTTAACTGATGCCTTCATAAATGCAAGAAAGTTATGAACAATAAATCTGATCCATTGATTTTGGAGGACGACTAAGAATATGCCAGCATCTTCAATGCATAGCGATCAGATTAGGGTTTAAGGTTAAATAAGGTTAAAAGATCATTAATTGTGCCCATTATCAATAGGTATACGCCTTTCGGCTTAATTATCTATGGATTTTGCTACTTGGCTATGGACAACACAGTGCAAGCCACTTTCTCATTCTTACCGTCGGGGTCATATAAATGGTGCCAATACTGGCAATGACAACAACCAATTTGACAGCAATGTGAACCATCTTTTGGATGATCTGGTTCGTAACACGCCAATGACAGGTTTCAATGTTTCTCTGTATGGCGAATCTCCCAACATGGTTCTCGGATTCCTCTAGTGCAGGGGAGACGCATCGGAAGCGGAATGTTCTGATTGTTGTCAAGGTATTCTTAAGCAATCCACCCCAACAGGCAGCCTCTTTTACTCTCATACGTGGTATGATATGTGCGAATTGTTCTACGAGAACTACAGTAGCCCAATCTTACCCGCTGACGCATATGATTTCGAAGCTAGGTGCAACGGATCTCTACCGATTACGGATCCAACCGGTCTTCAGAATTTACTTTACAACCTGTCTGATGAAGCTACTAGGTCAAGCAAGAAATTCGCGAAAGGATCGAGTGTTGATTCTTCAGGTCAGCAGATTTACGGTCTCGTTCAGTGCTACATAGGTTTATCCATCGATGAGTGCTCTACCTGTCTGTCTCAGGCTTTCTTCACAAAAGTAGTGGACCTTGGACTTGGATCTCATGTTTATATGGGAAGATGCTATTTCATCATATCGAATGAACCAACATACTCAAATAACACTTGTACATTGTCTACAGGTATGTCTTCAGGATAAAATTTCTAGCTTTTTGCTTTTCCCTGTCTCAGGCTTTCTTCACAAAAGTAGTGGACCTTGGACTTGGATCTCATGTTTATATGGGAAGATGCTATTTCATCATATCGAATGAACCAACATACTCAAATAACACTTGTACATCGTCTACAGGTATGTCTTCAGGATAAAATTTCTAGCTTTTTGCTTTTCCCTCTGTTACTCTCACAATCATTGAAATGAAATGGATCCATTTATTTATACAGTGCCGGTAGTTTTGATCTGTCAAAGGAATAATGATAACTGATAGCAATATTTGTTTGGCAGGAAATCATTCCAGAAAATTATACCTAAATTGGGGGATTGTGGGAAGCATGCTGGTGGTCTTGGTGTTGCTTTTGCTCTGAAAATAACTATGAATACCATTGAATCTTCCGTCGTGAATCAGAGTTGATCCGATGATTTCATCCGACAAAATAAAAAACACCATTAACGTTGGATTTTTATGAATCCACGCGCTCCGTTCACTTATCCCGATTGTGCGAGCGGACGCACCAGCTACGAAGTGAATGTCCACACTTCTAAGTATTTTCATGTTTTTTTAAGTTCGTTCATTATTTGTTATTAGTGTGAGCCTTCGCCGCGCACAACCCTACGAACGACTGAGGGAGTGACGGCCATTGCTGGAACTTTGTCTCACTTGGTTGAGCCAAGCTGAAACTTTTCCCTGTTTCATTGAATGATTTTGAACTCGATTTAGAGTGCGTAGAATGAATGTAAAATTTGAAAGCTGTGTAAGGATTTTGGTATTCCCGATATAGATCATTTAATCTTATTTAATTTTTGGTATTATCCATGAAGATCATTTAATCTATTTAATTTCATGTCTGGTTGACAATTTTTATTTCCACAGGCTTAACCGAATTTGTAATGTATCTATC